>JABFQA010002825.1:0-10633 GCA_022817065.1 Probaryconus sp. ZL-2020
TATAACTAAGCTGTTTAATGGGATTTTTTATTTGTTCTTAAGGTTTTTTATAATCTGATTATTCTTATTTATATAGCAATCACTATTTAACAATTTATAAAAATTATTTTAATTAATTTTTTGAAATCCTAAAATGCTGTCCTTATCTGTGTTACCAACGTCCTTAAATCGCCTCTTCTTGCAAAAATCATGTGGTTTCAAATTAATAATGAAAACTGTCTTGTTTCAAAAATCTCTATGTAAAATTGCATTATAATTCTTGAAACGAGATGTGTTTTTCGTTAGAAGCGTCGAAATGGAACTCGAAGCAAAAAAGCTCGATCGCTCATTCCCTCTCATCCTTATACTCGATTAAATTTTATAGTCAGTTTAATAAGTCTTTAAGTCGAATAACATATTTTTTTGTTCATTGTTTCAAGCGGCAATAAATTACGCTAATCTTTGTCAGAACATTACCCGGTGTAATGACAATTATTACATGAATGTGATATGAAAATTGAATACATTATTCAGATCGTCGACCGCGAGTTCACTGGGACACTAAATACCACATCACCCACAGCGTGTAGGAAGCAATGCTCGCCTCGTAATCGAGCCATTACACTCGTTACGTAATTCATAGAAGCAGATAGATGCTATTGCTTGTGCTCATACGTTTAATAATATAAATCAGTTGGATTACGTTTGGCGTTTGCTAATCCAAAGGTCTTTTAAATCGTTTGGAGATAGTGTCAAGAAGAGAGAGTTTGATGGACGACTGACAAGGCTTCTAATTAAATTTCTACAGCTGCTTCATTTGACGAAAAATTACCTTATTAACCAAGAGAGCTTAGTCCCATTGAAAGGCTCTGCGATCATTTATTTATTCGCGCCAGCTTTAATTTACTTGAAACGATCATTGTGATTGAAAAACTGAGAAAGAGTTTAAACTGAATTAAAAAACAAAATATTAAAAGCGGGTTGATTCTATAATTAGTTGGATTGTTAGAAACGAAATTATATCACTGTGTGAAATTGAAAATGAGTTTTAGTATCAAGATAAAAATTTATTACATTATTCCATTAATGATTAAAGTGAAAATGTAAATGCATCTACTTTCACAGTAAATGAAATAACATAAATGAAACTTAGAGTGCTGGAATTACAGTCCGTAAGCACGTGTTAAATAGTTTCACGGATAATCATTCGATTTACATGTAATACAAACACTTAATATTTGTAATGAATCAGAAACATTGTCATTAGTTTTTGACGTGCAAATGACATCTCATTCTTATCCGTCAAAAATTCATTATTACTTACTATTTATTATAACTTTCGTTTTGTTTTTTTTTTTTTTTCTGCTTTTAGGTTTGAGTAGTCCTAGGCAAAGTGTAACTAGTCACTCTTTACCATCTTCGGCTGACGTCGTGAGGCAATTAACAAATCATAAAGACTGGACCGTATCTCACGAAGGTCTCACCAGTTTGTCAGGAATTTGGTCAGAATTACTGATGAGAGACATTTCCCTACCGATTTATCCACAAAGCTTGCCAAAGTGCTGTGAAAAATGCGCGAGGAAGCATCCGGAATGTTACGAGGTACGAGACAGCTCGGGCAAAATTATTGATTACCATCGAGCCGTTCCCAGCATAGGCACTCACAGGTAATTATTTATTTATGAATTTATTAAGGAAACTTGTAAAAAATTCATCATCGAGATTTTGTTGCTTCCTTTTGCGATTATTCGCGCAAAAAAAAACAATAAAAAAATTTCTAAAACTTTTTAATTCAAACTTCGTCGCTTACAAAATGATATTGCACTTAATTAAAATCTTATACTTCGATTCAAATGAAATCCTTTTAATGGAATAAAATTGCGCCTTCGCAATTGCATTCGTTTTTTTTTTTTTTGTCGGTTCTTTTATGCTCGTTAAAATTATGATAATGAATATTAAGTAATAATGAAAATTTTATTGCCAATACGATTCGTCTCTGATGTTTTAAAATAATGAAAAGATAATATTTTGCAAAACCTTTGTTGTCGCTTTACGCAGATGTCAGTACGACGTTCGAGATCAAATGAATGCCGCCTCCGGCTATTTGGATGGTTCTGATATTTACGGAAACACAGACGAAAAGCTTCATCGCCTGAGGACTTATAGTCAAGGAAAAGTGGACCTCACAGCCTGCGAGATCTGTAACCGAAGTGACTCCGGGTTAAGCCTCGTCTACGTGGCTTTCCTACGCGAGCACAACCGCATCGCGGACAAACTTTCTGTCGCGAACGAACATTGGGATGACTCGAAACTATTCCTCGAGGCTCGTCGCGCTGTTGTTTCCCAGCTGCAACACATCACGCTGAACGAATTCATTCCAAGCATTCTCAGTGAAATGAGTAACACGGACCCAGCGGTCGCGCCGGTCGTTGGTTTCGCGAAAGGATATTCATCAAAAAATGTTCCCGGAGCGTTGGACGCGGTTGTTTTAGCGGCATTACCGGCGGCAGCGTCTATGAGACGCGAGAGCAAAGGATGGAAAGCAACGATCGAAGAGCAAGTCACAGCATCCGCCAGGAAAGTGAACCTTGACGTACCATTTATTAATAATCCACAATTGGAAGCAAGCGCAATGTTGGTTCACGTTGCCAGGGACCATGGTGTTCCTGGATACTTGGAATTCCTGTCTCATTGTTCGGCGAACAATTTAAAGGTATGTAAATCTTAATTAGAAAATAGATTAGAACGGTAAACTCGCAACATTTCTCCGATGGAAAAGTTTCGCGAGTCTTTCCTTTTTTCAGCTCGCAAATTACAATTTTGCATGGTAATAAAAACAACAATGTCAGGATTAATATCTCAATAAAAGGATTGGTATCTTGAAAATAAAATCATCGCGCTTTCACTATCGTTTCATTGTTACGAGGAAATTACAAAATTTCGTGTAACGTGAATAATAAAAATAATACTTCGGTTAGGAATTGATGATGATGAATCGGATAACATTTTTGAAACTTTGATTGATTGATAAACGAGCGCGTACTATTTTAAAGTAAAAGTTAATGAAACGTCTTTAAACTGTAATTTGATTTTCCATTCATTGTGAAAAAATCTTTAACGTTCAGCAACATGTGAAGTATTTTCTCTGTTCTCTATTTGTTTAGTTTTTTTTTTTTTACAATGTTCTTTTGATTTCACTATTGCCAAGTTCATCTGAATACGACGAAACAACCTTCAACCGACTCTAATTTCGCATGACGTTAATATTATATATTGATGAAACTGTTATACTGACAGCATTACAATTAAATTTACACTATTACATTCACGCAATTATCAAGCGAGAACTTTGCTGATTGAAACTGAATGTTTTATTCATATTGAAAATCATATAATTTGTTACACTCAATGAGTTCCATTGTAAGACGATGGAATATAAAATAATTAAAAATTATAAACAAGAAATGAATTTTAATATTAAGAAATCACTTAAATTTTCTTTTATCATGAATAATGAAAAAAATTTGATACGAACTAAAATATATCTACACAACAATGGCTTAATAATTACATAATGAAATTCAGTGAATCTGTATTTAATTACATATAATTCCGGAAAACTTAATTAATTAACATTCAACTCCAAATTGATCAGATATTTTCTAATTCAATTTCCATAACAATTAATCAGTATCGCACAATCACTTAATACTCGATATATTAATAACGTTGCATTCAAGATAAATTACTACTCATTCCTAGTATCTACTCTCGATAACACTTCTAACCAACTAATTGCTGTATTACAGGTTGATAATTTCACCGATTTATCTCGAGTGATGCAAGCCAAAGACATCGAAATCCTTGAATCAATTTACTCTCACGTTAAGGACATAGACTTGTTGATTGGTGGCATCTTGGAAACGCCAACTCAAGGAGCTATTGTGGGACCCACTTTCGCTTGTCTGCTTCGCGAGCAGTTCATCAAGCTGCGTAATTCAGATCGATTTTGGTACGAAAATGATATTCCACCCTCGAGTTTGACAATGGAGCAGCTGACTGAAATTCGCAAAGTGTCTCTGGCCGGTATTCTCTGTGCCAATACAGGCGTGTCAAAGATGCAGTCAAAAGCTCTCATTCAAGAAGACCCCTATCTTAACGTCAAGATAAATTGTGAACAACATTCCCCACTCGATTTATCATCTTGGAGAGACAATTACACACCAGAAGAATTCTTGACCAACAACGACATGAATCTGCCCACAAGTAGTCCAGCCCCACAAGTTGAGATCAGTCAGGATGTCCTTGAAGCAGCAGTAAATAAAGCTAAAGAGGACCTAATGGCAAGGAAACAGTTGGAGTACGAATCCTGGGTAAAGCAAAGAGTGGTAGATCCAAAATCTCCGGCTGGAACTGCTGCCAGTTTCTCGAAAGCGAACAAGGATGCTTTGCTTTTGGCTAATTCTTCTATCCTCTTTGAATTGGCGACCAATGAATTAGTGAACGGAATCCATGGATTGAGAAGAAGAAAGAGACAAGCCTTTGATCCGTCTGAAAATGTTTTAAATTTCCCTACGCCAGACTTTACGGATCTGTTGCAGAACGTGGACGTCGCCGGGTTTATCCCACAACAAA
Organism: Probaryconus sp. ZL-2020; assembly: GCA_022817065.1. Classification (NCBI taxonomy): domain Eukaryota; kingdom Metazoa; phylum Arthropoda; class Insecta; order Hymenoptera; family Scelionidae; genus Probaryconus; species Probaryconus sp. ZL-2020. The sequence continues at coordinate 4,615 of JABFQA010002825.1, forward strand.
AGGCTACTAACCACGAAGAAGTCGAATGTCCTGTGGAGGAAGGTCCCTGCGATCCCACAACTCCGTACAGATCTTTCTCCGGACATTGCAATAATTTGAGGAATCCAAATTTAGCCAAGTCACTGACAACGTTCGCCAGACTTCTTCCGCCGGTTTACGAAGACGGGGTTTCAAAACCACGAGCAACTTCAGTTACTGGTTCCCCACTTCCAAATCCTCGAGTTGTGTCTACTGTCATTCATCCAGATATTTCTAATCTTCACAACAGATACACACTGATGGTGATGCAATTTGCGCAATTCCTGGATCACGATTTGACGATGACCCCGATCCATAAAGGTTTTCAGGAATCTATTCCCAGCTGTAGGGACTGCGACTCTCACAGATCTGTACATCCAGAGTGCAATCCTTTCCCCATTCCACCAGGTGACCATTTCTTCCCAACGGTTAACATATCCACTGGAGCACGACTTTGTTTCCCTTCAATGAGATCATTGCCAGGACAACAACACTTGGGACCTAGAGAACAAGTTAATCAAAATACAGGATTTTTAGATGCCTCTGTAGTTTATGGAGAAAACAAATGCATCTGCAATATTCTAAGAGGATTCAGTGGACGTATGAATATCACAAGTCATCCAAATAGAGGCAAAGACCTATTGCCTCAGTCCGCTACTCATCCAGAATGCAAAGCACCATCAGGTATAATATTTTTAATTTAATTACCGGCAATATGTTTTATTAAAATTATATACAGTATTATAAATGAAGAACGTCGATAAATCCTTTCATTTAAGTGCACGACAAAATGAAACTTTCATTTCTTTCAATTCTTTATTCACTTTCAAATAACTTTATAATTGCTTTCACTAAATTCCAAGATTATTATTAACGTACAGTAATTGATGATTATTCTATCATTGTAGGATATTGCTTCATCGGTGGCGACGGACGAGCGTCAGAGCAACCGGCTTTAACAGTTATGCACACTATGTGGATTCGTGAACATAATCGAATAATGGAAGGGCTTCAACAAGTGAATCCGCACTGGGACGCTGAGAAGCTTTTCCAGGAAACTCGAAGAATCGTTAGTGCCATGTTACAACACATCACTTACAATGAATTTTTGCCGAGAATATTGGGATGGAATGCAGTGAGTCTGTATGGCCTAAAACTCTTGCCGCAGGGTTATTACAAAGAATATTCACCGACTTGCAATCCAAGTGTATTAAATGAATTTGCTACTGCAGCCTACAGAATAGGCCATTCTTTGCTCAGACCCCATCTTCCGCGAATGGATAAAAACTACCAAAACATTGATCCACCGATTCTATTACGCGATGGATTCTTCAATCCCGATATGCTTTATCAGAATGGAATGATAGATGATTTAATTCGGGGTCTTGTTGCAACTCCGATGGAAACTTTGGATCAATTTATCACTGGCGAAGTAACCAACCATCTCTTCGAGACTCGTGGCATCCCTCATTCCGGTGTAGATTTAATTGCATTAAACATTCATCGTGGTCGGGACCATGGATTACCATCGTATAACAATTACAGAGCTTTGTGCAATCTCAAACGAGCTACAACTTTTGAAGACTTGTCCAGAGAAATGGCACCGGAAGTCATTGCAAGAATGAAACGCATCTACGCGTCCGTTGACGATATCGATCTGTTCCCAGGTGGTATGAGCGAAAGACCTTTGCAAGGTGGTTTAGTGGGTCCGACGTTCGCTTGTATCATTGCTATTCAATTCAGACAATCAAGAAAGTGTGACAGATTCTGGTACGAAAGCGACGATCCAAATATACGATTCACTGAACATCAGTTGGCTGAAATCCGTAAAACTACCTTAACGAAAGTCATGTGTGCCAATATGGACCAAGATAATATGATGCAGAGAGCGTCGTTTGACTTGCCTAGCAATTTCTTGAATCCAAGAGTCGCTTGCGGTTCAATACCCCATATGGATTTCTCCGCTTGGAGAGACACGAGACAAGGTTGCAATATCGGAGGACGTCAGGTAGCTGTGGGTGCTTCTGGTTTCCCTTCGCCATGTACCAGCTGCGTGTGCACTACTGAAGGAGTATGTAGTATTTTATAAGAATTATCAAATTACATTTGGTATGTATTTATTAAATAATTTATTAATGAATGTTTAACATTAATTTCAGACTCAGTGCGCTTCCCTTCGTGTCACAGACTGCAACAGACTCCTTCGTGAAGCATCGCGAGAAATAGTTATAAAGATTGGTTGGAAATGTCCAGAATGTCTGAAAAAGATTGGCGACGTTTGTTTGAGCAATTCGGTGAGTGACTTTTGAGTTTGTGATTTGTCCGGTCTCGATTTCTTGATTAAAGATTTATTTGATTTAGTCGCGACATTGTATTAACTTAGATTTCAATTTGTATTTCTCGAGCTTGATTTCTTATCATTCTTGAAGTTAATTAAATTCTTTTATTTAAACTTAAATCTGGTGTTTGTGTAATTATTTTGTGTCATTATTTGAATTAATTGATTTGAGTTCATTCGAGTTTGTGGATTTTATGTTTGAAAATTAAATTGTGACAAGCTTTCTTTTGCTCGAGTTCGCTCGAGCAAAATTATTGTTACAAGATAAGTTTATTGTTTCAGGACGGGTTCCTCTCTGTAATACAGGTAATAATTGTCTAAAATCTCCGCCAAGTATAACAATTTTGCCACCAAAAACTAAATCATTTTGCATTAAATCTCGCAATAATCGATCCATTACTTCAAGTGCATACCGTGGTGCCATGGAGCTTCATCCCAAATAAATACATCCACACTTCTCAAATAATCCGCTTCTTTCGATTGAAATTTAATGTTTGATGTTGAATCGACAAAGAGGGGTACAGGTAATCCTAAAGTTTTATGAATTGTTCTTCCATTTGGTAGTAATGTAGCAGCAATACCAGTGAAAGCCATGGTGTTAATTACTTTTCCCTTAGATTTAAGTAAATAGTATAATGTTGTATAAATAAAAGTTTTTTCCAGATCCTCCAGGCCCGTCAATATAAAGACAATTGCTCTGGTAATTAGTTTTATTATCTGATAAATTTAAAACTTTATCAACTATTTCTTTTTGCTTACAATTTAATTCTTTGTATTGCTGTTCACCAACTAAATTTTCTCTTTGGATTTGCTCTACATTTTCATGCTCAAACTCATCAACTATTTGATCCATTTCAGCAAATTGTGAAAGATCTCAACCTTCTCTCATTAGTAATTGATTAATTTCTGCGTAAGCTTTTTTTATTCCTAAAGATTGTCCAAATTGTCGTATATAATCTTCGGACATTGCAATTTTAAATTCATCCCATAATTCTTTTGGGTGAACTGGCTGACAGTGAATTAAGATTCGAACAAAAAGAAGTCGTAATTGTCTTGGCATCATCCAAACAATTCCTTCTCTTATAGCTCGTTTCCATTCGTCATCATCTTCAATAAGACCCAAAGTTAAACAAACAGCTGTGAAAGTTTGATGAAGTTCACCATTTACTGTTTTCAAATCATTATAGCTCAATGCTCCTTTAATATTTAATAAAAGAATACGTAAATGAAACAGTTCTATTTGAGAAGGACTAACTGAATACATCCTTCCTATGCAGTTGAAATAGCTTTTACGTTCTACCCAACGATGTACATTTTTACCATCAATTAGAACTTTTTTAAATACGTAATGCAAAGGAATATCCGTATACAAATATTGACGCGCATTAACATCTCTTTTATTTAATTCAAAATATTCGATTAACATCGATGCTCGTTCCAGTGCAGATCTTACAGAATCTTCATTTGAATCATCAGAAATGATTAAGTTCTGTTCATTCGGTAAATGTACCGCTAAACGAATGATAGCATGACTTTTTTCTTGCAGTGATTTACCAACAATTCGCCAACATGCTTCAACTGGTCCAACATAACGAGCATCGATAAAATCTTTTATTTCGTCATGAGTAAGTTCTCTTTCGTTGGAAAATTCGCCAACAACTACTGCTGCAGAATCATGACCTTTGTAGATATATTTGTATAAATATTTAACTGATTTGATATTTGAAACAATCTCAACATTAATGTGACAATTAAAGATTTTTAATAGTTCTGGACAATATGGAACAACAAATCGATTATCCACCATATAACCTCCTTGCTTTTCATATGATAGATTAGTATCCTTTCTACGATATTCTGGATATCCATTTTCATCCATAGTCGTTTCAGGTCGAAAAGTTTTTGGAAAATGTTTTGAACATTTGCCATTTTCCATACACCAATTACCGCAAGGTCCATGGATCATGTTCTTCATGACAATTTCATGCAAATTTGGATCAATATTCGGATCAGGTATTTCAGCAGAAATAAATTTATCTACTGTTTGAGGATTCGTAATTTTATAATTTTGTTTCAATGTTAATAATAAATGGACGTGTGATAAACCACGCTTTTGAAACTCGATTACATAAACATACGCAATAGGTTCACCAAAAAATAATTGTCGAGTTATTATATCAATCAAATAATTCTTCTTTAAATCAAAAACTCGAGCACAAACATCAGGTCTGTCAGCAGGTTGTTGACCTGAAAACAAATTTTCTCTTATTTCACGCCAGTTCGGATTGCAAGTCATTGTTATGAATAAATCTGGTTTTCCGAATTTACGAACTATTGCCATTGAATCTTGATAATTTTGCATCATGTTTCGAGGTGAACCTATAAATGTTGATGGTAAAACAACTATTTTACCTACACGTGCATTGCAATCGGATGCTTGTCTATTTATGTGATCAATTAATCCTGCATATTTTTCTACTCTTAGTTTTTTTTGATTATCTCTACACCATCTAATTCGATCTTTTTCAATTTTAACATAATTGTCTACAAGCCATTGCTGAAACAATCTTCTTCCTAACAGCATAACATTTATATCGTTTCGAATAGCCATTCTGTGTTGAACATACATAGATCTACTCAAAGATGCACCATTTATTTGTTTCATATCTTGATGCCATCCTTGTGTTCCATATGGATAAAACAGAGGATATATCCATGGTTCTACATTTGGATCCATCGTGTTAACATTTTCTAAACTCTTATCTCGTTTATTTACAATAATGACAGAATTATCAGGGATGTCTCCGTCTGCGGCTGTAGAAAAAATAGCAGCAATTTCGTTAACTCTTTGAACATTATACCTTCCACGTTCAAAGGCTCGATTTCTCCCTAAAAATCTCATTTGCAATTCTGGCATTTCATTACCTGTTTCCTCTTGCTGATTCTGAACAACTTCGTGCATCATTTGATATGATTGTGCGAATATGTTGTGTTCACGCATGATATTATCTAAAATACGCAACACTTCATTGTCGAGATTTGTATTTTGATTCATACGACAATCAGTAGCATCACTGGAATCTAAAATAAAAAGTTGACCATAATTTGCTTCTGCATTCGTTGGAGGATATAAAGCAGTGTTGACTTGGTAATAAATCTGCCCTTGGATTTTAAAACAATATGGTCCACGTCTTTGTGTTCCAAGATTTACCAAATTTGCATTAAAGGAAGCAAATGAAAAAACAGTATTGTAGCCTCGAATATATTTATAAAATTGTGTTGATTTAGGGTGGTTACCATTGTATAATTCTTGAAGATCATGTCGATGCCTGGGTAGAAGAACCTGACATTTTAGAAAAGACTCAAAGAACCTGCCATTTGAAAAAAGGCTCGAAAAACCTGCCATTTTAGAATAAATTCGAAGTACCTGCCATTTAAGGAAAGACTCGACGAACCTGCCATTTCACGCGGGACTCAAAGACCCAGCCATTTTAGAGAGGGCTCGAAGATCCTGCCATTTGGAGAAATGCCATTTCAGATTTATTCCTGAATTAATTTATGGTGGTACCACGCTTCCGCATTTGAAACCCGCAAAAAAAAAGTAACAGGCCGGCAAAAATTTTGGATGTTTTGAATTTAGTTTTTTCTTTTTTGAAATTAATT
>JABFQA010002826.1:0-10633 GCA_022817065.1 Probaryconus sp. ZL-2020
AAGAAAACAAAAAAAAAAAAAAAAACAAAAAGTAGAAACGCACCTTCCTCGAAATAATGGAGTGAACGGTCGCCCGGCCGTCTCTCGCCATAAATATGAATTTTGCATTCGGGAATAGCTCGAGCACGTAGGATCCCATTTTCAACGTGAGTGGATCCTTGTTGCATAAACGCGGCGCGGGTTCGCCGTGCCTTGCTATCACCTCCAAACAAAAGGCCGCTATCGCGCTGTCCATCACCTAAAATACAAACTCTCGTTATACTGCTCGCTAAATAAACATTTCATTGACTTTTGTTTTAATTTGTAATTATAATTTCATATTTGGGAGTTCCTATTTGGGTGTTTTTCATATTTGGGAGTTCCTATTTGGATACATAAGTTTTAGAAGATGGCATTCTATTTAGAAGATGGTACCACAATCGACAAGAAAACAGTATGGTATGATAGAGCCAATAAATTTACTTTAAACTAAAGTTATGGTATGATACAGTATGGTAAAATTTCACCAAATTTTTTTCTGCGCGTGCAAGAATCAACAAAAATGCTTTTCAATGATATGTAATTTTACTCTGAAATAACAAGGAAAATTGATTCCATTGGTAATATTGGTTTTCATAAAAATATATACATATATACAAAATATATGCAAAATATATACATATAGATATAAAACAAAATTATTTAACATTCAAATCCCACGTTTCATATTCGTTATATTTTCAATCAAATTTCTTTAATTGCTTTCGTATGTAAAATTTTCTTTTTAATCCATTAATCGGTTTTAAAACACAAAAATATAATCGAGGGTACGATTTAATAGTACATATATTTATCGTACGTAGAACTCTCCCTCGTTATGGCTCTCAGTTTGTTAACTCATATTACTCGAAAATAAATTTAAACGTTTAACAAGCAACGCTTGATCGTGCAAACTATCGAACTCGTTGTAAAAATATAAAATCAATTTCTGTTTATTCTTTGAACTGAAAATTGATAACGACTCCCGTCCATTTTTCGTTCTATTTCAGTTTCAATTATTTTCACGCGACCCTTATTTCAGAGCAATGTTTGTTTTTCGCATTCTTCAAGAGAAAAATTTAATTTTGTTTGCTCTCTCTTTTCGTTTTTCCTTTTTATTTAATTCCCTTAAACATTTCATTTTATGAGAGAACTGGAAAACTATTTAATTTCAACAATTTTTAAGTGTTTCTCTCCAGCTTTATTTTCATTATCAAGTGCTTTGGAAAATGTTCTTTTTTCTTTTTCTGTAGATTCAAAAAGTGATCATTCTGACAATATTTCATGCAAAGAAAATGCACTGTCAGAACCTAATATGATAACTCTGTATGCTGTGTTTGGCAATGGCGCAATGCTAACACCGACCCAATGGCTGAGCTCCAACTGAACTTTAAACTACCGTTTGCGGTGTACTCTGTACTCAGCCAAAATAAACTTTCTCAAATAAAAAGATTTATCGCGACATTTTTTTCCCCACTGCTGCATGGTCGGAGAGAAAGAAGACTGACAAACATTTTAATCAAAAGAATTGCTCTTTTTTACCAGTCGAATGGACCCTTTTTTTTTTTCCCTTGTTTTTTACATTCCAATTTTTGGGTTATTACTTTTATGATTTATTGAAGTGTTAATGCGAAAACAAACAATTCCCTTTTGAAATGGCATTCTTGTCAGTTTCCATTTTTATATTCAAATTATTATTACAGAAACTTTTGGAAAATGAAAGTAATTGACAAAGTACACAATTTCTGCGAAATTACTGGGACACCGAATTTAGAGCAACCCTAATTTGATGTAATCAAGGATTTGTAATTGTTTGAAATTCTATTCGTGGATCACAATAAAGCTATCAGTATCCAAATTGTGTGTAATTCCATTACAATTCGAAAGGGAATCTGCAGTGAAACATCAATTTCCATGGTGGCTTTGAAATTCATGTTTCGTGTACTTTGCTTTCGCGTAATTTTGATTACATGATAGACGCGACGTTTGCTCTAGTACCTCCTTTGAAACTCCGGCTTCCTCGAGACGAATGCTCTCTCTCTCTGATTTAACCCAGTGAGCTCTCATTTGTAAAATTCGCGGAATTATCCGAGTCTCCTGGCCGCATCTGTAAAGACAAGTCAAAGTAATCATCAAGCCATGAAACGATGTAAACATAATTTCAATGAGAGACGGACAGAGAGGAAGATGTCTGACGACTAAGTGAAGTAAACTTACGAATTTTATATTTTCATGAAACTAAGATGGTCCATATATGGTCCATATATGTTTCATTTTTACTAGGGAAAGCTTTTTAAAAAGGACGAGTTATAATAATAATAATGATAATAATAATAATAATAATACTAATAATAATAATAATGATGATGATGATGATGATGATAATAATAATAATTTACCTGACTTCCGGATGTGCGTCCAACATTGCTCTCATGAGCGTTGTCCCTGACCTAGGAACACCTCCAATGAAAATTAAAGGCATTTTCCTATCGTATGGATACAGTTTTTGATCGTAGGGCCCGACTACGAATTTCTGAAAAATATCAATTTCATTTTCACTAAGTTAAGTAAGATTTATAAAAGAAAAAAGATAAAATTTGCAAAAAAAAAAAAATAAATAAATTGTAGAAGATTTGCATTTATTTATTTATTTATTCTTTTTTGGATATTGAAAATTAATTTTATTTTTGAAAGGATAAATTGAATTACTATTTCTGGCACTTACAAAGCCGAAGGCGATTCTTAAACGCGATGTAAAGCGCGAGATTAAAGGGATAATTGTGTACAAAATCAGTCGGGTCATTTATTTTTTGTACCGCATATATTTCGTTGGCAGCAGATAAAGAGGTTAAGCATTAATTACGTCCGAGACTCTGTCCTTCGATTCCCAAGGGAGATATACTTTTCGATTAAGCGGACTGCGAAAGTGTTTAGGGATCAATTTATCGCGAATGATAAACATTGCGAGTGCGAATCGAATTTTTTTTAAGGAACTTTAATGCTTATTTATGAATTTTTCTTTCTGCTTGTGATCATAATTTGAGAGTACAGGTCTGCGTTGGTTTACAAAGAAAATGCAAAAAGGAAAAAAAAAAGTAGGGACGGTACGGGTAATTGTGAACACACTGGGGTTAATGTGACACTACAAAATTTCCCCCTAATTGCATGTTAATTATTTTAGTTGTAAATTGAATTTAATAAATGCTACTCCAGTTGAAATTTACCAATAACAAATTTGAATTTTAACAATATTAGCGCCAAAAGTTTAATTTTTAAAAGAATCTTGAAAAATATGCAATATTTTTGAAAAAATGTAACGTAGTTCCAAACTATGAAACATATTGAACATAATTAGTAATTGTAAAACCATTTAAAAACATTTAGTAAAGCAAACTATTGGAACTCGTTTTTCGAATGAAAATTAACCGTCAATAATGACCGTTGGTCAATAATGACCAAATGTTTTTAAATACTTCAACAATAACTTATTATTTTCATTATGTTTCATAGTTTGGAATTACGTTGCGTTTTTTCAAAAATATTGCTTGTTTTTTAAGATTTTTTAAAAAATATAGTTTCGGCGCGAAATTTGAAATTTGCAATTTTTCAGGCAGTGACAAATCCCCTTAAAGGTTTATTATATTTTTTTAAGATAAAATTTTTCTTTGCTGTAAAAAGAATAAATAAAACGAGGCAGAGCATTAGATTTTTTTTTGTGAACATTTGTATTGAAGTTTAACTCCATTTATTCAGACGGGCGTTAAACGAGGGTTAGGCAACGTTGGCACAGAGCCACTCATTTGAATATTCCTTTAAATCGTTTTTGCCTTCGCTGAGAAGATTAGCCGTTACAAAGAGAAGTGGAAATTCACAAAAGTGGTTAAATCCAGGATAAGTATGTGTTTGATTTATTTGTACATGACGGAAATCTTCTTAAAATAAAAATATACCCAATTGTCAAACATTTGTTTCAACAGAAGGAAAAGGTATTTGAAATTTTCCAAAAAACTGAAAAAGTAGATAGGTATAGATAAAATTAAACATGAAACTCAATCAGAATAATTAATAAACACTGTTTTCATAAATATCATTATTGAAATTTGCTTTACAATAAACGCAAATTTAAATTAATAGTAACAGTCAGTTATAAAACACAAACAGAAGAGAAATATGAAAATATCATTCTTGTAATAATGTCCACTAAATCGTATGTGTTCAATTTTATTACATTACATATTTAATAAATCAATATACGGAAAGCAACAGAGAATTAAATGAAAAGCAATAAAACGTTGTTTTAATTGAAAAAACGTGTAACACATTATACATCCGATGGAATAAAATGCAATGAAAAGCAAGCGAACGGAATTTACGTTCAAAGTAATATTGTACTATTTGTTAAATATTAATCGAATCTCAAATAAACATTAAATGAACGTTTGACGTTCGATGACGTAGCGCTCAATATTTCACGTCGACTTTCTGTTACATTGATGAACCGCTTGTTCCAGAAATTCAGTAACGAAACATAAATTTTAAGTTTACATAGTGTCCAAAAATGTTAAACGTCATTTATATTGACGAACGCATAAATAAATTGATTATAAATCGTTCTTTTATTTAAGAAAAATTAATCAATATTTTTCTTGGAAAAAAAAAAATGTAGATTAAATTTCAAACGTTTATTTCCTATCTCGTTCGAAACTTCAGCAATCTGAAAAAATGCCATATGATTTTGTTAAACATATGCATGAAAGTATAACGCATTTCTACGTAACGAAATATGAAAATCTGAAACATTGAAACTGGCAACAGATAATATTAATGACATAATATAATCTACTTATATTCTAGGTGTATGAACATATTTATACAGAAACGAATGGAGCGCTCTGGGGATTATCTCCACGTATTCTAATTCTGCAGTTCGTTGCTTTAATCCACGACTGCTTTCTGCATTTATCATTTGGACTCATTACTCTCATATTTCCGATACATTTATTTACATTTTGCCATTAAAACTCCAAAGTTTCACCTAAACTTCATTTCGCTTAATTATTTCAATGTAAATAACTACTTTCGACCATCATTTGTAGTTTTTACATGTTCCACTGGCAAATAATTCCATTTCGAAAGCTCGTTCAGGTGGTTTACATTTCTCAGTGTCAAATATTTAACTGTTACTTTACTAAACGTTGTATCTTGTGTCTATTATAAATTCAGAATTTTCCTTTTTACATTTTTGAAATTGAAAGAAAAGTGTACACTAACGTTTTAATTTCGATCAATAAATTATTTCTTCGTAATATATCTGCTTTATCTTGTCAGTGAGCTAAACCATTTTACGGCGTTCCTTCGCAATATATGTGTTTTATTATTGTGAAGGTAAGCCAGAGTAAACCAGGAACAAATTATGGTGATATTGAGTGTACACGTGGAACTAATAATAAGCAGTATAAAAGAAAATTTATGTCAAATTTTATATCAACGTTTTAACACGCAGAAATAAGTTGTAGAAAAAATTTCTATATCATAAAACAAGACCCATTTTTGTGCGGTTAATTTCCCTTTTTCATTTGGCATTCGTAAAAACTTCATACCCAGAATAGAGAATTCTGACGAAAATTGCGGAGCATTAGACGTGAAAAATGCATTCGTGTCATAGGGTTTATAATAATCAGGCGCGAGTTAAAGAGGCCGACGTATTTATCTTTATAAGTCCGGCGCCACCTGGTAGACTCTTTAATCTTGCCTTTTTCTATCAACGATAAAGCATTACACTGTCGCGGTGCGAAGGTCTTGCCGAGAGTATTTTACAATTAGAGTTTTTTTTTCTTTTTTTTTTTTTCGTGAAACTCGCTTACTCACTCGCGCGAGAAGGGCTTCCTTTTTTAGCACTTTCGGCGAGTGGGCGGAAGGGTGGATCACGGCAAATGGGAAGCTGTGCATGAAATGCGACGAGGGGGGAGGGGGTAGGAAGGGGTGAATTATGCCGTACAAGGTGCGACTGCATTTTTATACAGAAAGAAGAGAAGGTCAGGATAAATTACCAATTTTTGATAATAAAACGATTGGGGTGGATTAACATCAAACTTTTGGCCAAGTGATTTTTTTTTTGGAAATTAAAAATAATCTTCCTTTGACAATCCTCATAGCATCCAATTAGTAAACCCTTGAAGAAATGAAATTTCTGCAAAATTCTACGAAAATCTGCAAAACTCTGCCAAACTCTACAAATTTTTCTACAAAATTCTGCAAATCTCTGTAAATCTATCAGAATTGGAACTTTTCAGACTTTTGCAGAGTTTTACAGCATTTTGCAGATTTTTGCAGAGTTTACCAGAAATATGCAGACGTTCAATTGGTGGAAAATATGATGTCTGCTAAACTCTGCAATTGTCCACAATTCTTATAAATGAAAATTGTATTTGAAGAACAATATAAGGAATTGTAATGTTTTGTAGAGTTTTGCAGACTTTTGCAGAAAATATAAAAAATTCGAACGATAAACTTATAATTATGTCTGAAAAACTCTGCAAAATTCTGCAAATTCCCAATTTTGATAGATTTGTAGCCATTTGCAGAGTTTTGTATAGTTTGTCTGCAAAACATTAGAAGAATTTCTTTCCTTCATCTTTATCGACTGTGAATTAGATGCTTTGATGATCGTCGGAAATTTAAATATCAACGAAATCGAAAATAATAAGTCTTAGACGCCTAAATTCGAAATACTTAAATGCTCAAATTTGCGATATGTGCAAATATGTGCGAATTCGGATAAAAAGAAATTATTGCAGGAATAGCAATTTCATGGATTGATAATTCTATTTTGCGATTAGCAGACAAAGCTGTAATATGACAATGCGAAAAACTTATTTTTAAAGAACAAACTGAAGGAATTATAATTATTCGAGAAGACATTATATTTCTAATAATAGACCAAATCTCTTTGTCCTTCTAGGAAGAGATAATTGGGAGATCATAGGTCATGAAGGATGGAGCTACTGATAAATAGATGACGTTGACAAACAACTCTTAATACGCAGCGATTTTAATAAACGTTTAACGACGTTTATAAAATTGCAACAAAGAAATCATTTAAAATAATTATAATTTCTAAACAAAAATAGATAGAAACTATTCACAATTAACACAAAGTTAAGTTGTGAAAAAATCAAAGCACACGTATAAGTCAATTCTTCGCTATGACAATATTTAATGATAACTTTGCAAATATTGTTATTAGCAAGACAAAAAATTGTCAACATTAAGACACCACAATTCTTAATCCATGAAAAATGCATTCATAAAATAACAAAATAAATTGATCGAATTATCCAAAGAAAAGCATTTTCACAAGATAAATAAATAACTAAATAAATAAAAATAGCGAGAATTAATTCTCTAAGATGTTTGCAATAATTTCTATCTATCATTTTTGCACATTAGGAGTTATTGCGAATTTTCGCAATAACTTCCGTGCAAATTCAGCTAGAGCTTCGGCTCAAATTCGCACTTACTATAATTGCGATTCTGCATCGAGTCTTGTACTTGGTTTAATTTGCAAAAATCAGCTTTGCACCTTTCTAAACTTTTGGCTAGATTTCATACAGTTTTGTCGTTTGGACTTTGTAACGGAAGGCGATTTTATAATCACCTCCATTTCAGATTGAATTGGAAGACTACATTGTTACCGATAGTGATTTTTTTGTCGACCGCTCAGGGGGTAACCCAACTTAGAATACCGATGGGATAAAATACTCTTTAAAAACTATAACTCTTCCACTCAATCGACGATCGGTTACGCCTACCTGAGAAATTAATATACTAATCAAAAAGGTATAAGTTAACTATTAAGAAACCAACCACGCGTTTCCCGCCGACCCGTTAGGCCCATACGTGACGCACCATAGTAACCAAGGTCGACGCCGATCTCTGACTAAGACCGGGGAAAACAAGATATTATGACAAAAAACTAATTTCCCCGAATTAATAAAAGTGGCGCCATGAATCCTATACTTTTTAAGGCTTTGTTGCAAATAAACACTTTCAACAAAGAAAACAGTATGAAATTAACAAGTAAAACTCGCGAAATATCTTGCAATGATTTCCTCGCGAAAATCCGAACAAGTCAATGCAAGATTCAGATCGCTAAGATTATTCCTTAACGCTCAGTAGACAAAAAGTTGAATAACTTTTGATACAATTAATATAACAATTTGCAACGAAGACAATGACAGAATATCTATTATAATGCACAATCTTAGCAAATAAAATTATAATGTTTCTTTCATAATTGTAAAGAAATTAAGAGAAATAGCAATATTGAATGACGCGTTCTAATTAGCATAATCTTTAAACAAAGAAAACTAATCGAAAGATTTAATTAAATGAACTCTCATTTTACATGTCAAATCAATTAAACATTTGGCAAAGTCTGATCAAATTTGAAGGTCATTAATTAAATAGAATTTGAGTTAGAAGAAAATTGCGAATAACTTTGGATTGGATAAAGTTACAGGTTTCATTCAAATTTGCAAATACTCCAATTTCTGCACAGAACATGCGTATAAAATTGGTTTCGCGTTTTTCCCCTCCAAACAGCGCGAAATAGAAAATGCCCAGAACACTGTCAAAAATCTGTGACGTCAAGCCGGGGCCTTAGAGTAGGGGTTGGATCGGGGTATATAAACACGCCCATTTTCTAGGCGATCATCTCAGTTCTTCACAAGTTTCCAGATCAGTCAGATTGACATTTAGAGAAATGGTTCGGGTTAATCTCCCAGTATGGTGAAAGTTTCGGTTTCCCTAATCGTATACGACTTCGAATATTGGTCAGCTTTTGTTAGCAGCTTCAGCAACCAGCCAAAGTAAATATGTTTATGAAATTGTACTAACTTGATTTGTGTTTCGTGAATCATGATGTCAGAGTTAACCCCAATCATTGAATTATTATTTTATGTACTCATTTTCACTGATTTGTCATTTATGTTTATGACTTGTCATTTATATCGTCATTTATGTTCCTAATTGTTTAAGCGTGGCCCAAAGGGCCTTATATTTAATTCATGTATTCATGCCGTTTTATACATATGTATAAAACATGAACATATGTTCATGTTCGATTGGATTTATAAATTCTATTCGATAATATTTTATATTGGTAGTTATTAAGCACTGCTTTCTTGTATTGGTATTTATGATTATTTTATTATGTTAAAGAAACAGCAGGAAAGGTACACAAAGGACTGTGATTTATGGCCCTTGTACTAATCCTTCCTCAAGCGTTGATACCAAGCCATATGGTACTGTTGCATCTCTTCATTGGGAAACACACAGTGTCGTAACAACAGGAATACGAGCCTTCAAGAAATTAGAAGAAAACCAAAAGTAAGAAATTGCACTATTCTCTCTCTCTCCCTCTCTCTCTCTCTCTCTCTCTCTCTCTCTCTCTCTCTCGTAAGAGCGAGTGAATTTCTGTGAAAGAAAAACCTTTATTGGCCATTTTCTGTACAATTCCATACAGTTTTTTCGTTTGGGCTTGTATTTTAAAAGTTTATTTAAAAGAACTCGTTTTGGTGATAAGTTTTTTTTTTTAGATTATAATAATTATTGTATATTATAATAATTATTGATCATGTTAACAAGAAATTAATTTGGTATCGTTTGCCATCCTTTTCTTTTCCTTAATAGTGGCAGTCCCCTTCGAAGATCAAGCCGATCTCGGTAGAGATTGGGCAATCTGGCGGTTGGAACGGCGCGCCAGGAAAAAGCGGAAGGTCGAAATCAACCTGACGCCAAGCGTCACGGTGGTTCAGGCAGGCGCCGCGGTCATACAGAACCAGGTGGTACCCGATTCCAATGTGGTTCCCATGCCAAATCCCCTGAACCTGGAGAAGGAAGAACTCGTGACCTGGAGTAAGGCCCTAAACGAAGCGGAGAACTTCCGTAAGTTCCAGAAGTGGGCTAGAAGTCTTAAAATACCCACTTCCATTCCCCCACGAAAGGACCCAGGTAACCCGGACGTGATCAACATTCCCGACGATTCCGACGATGAGTCTATTTAGGACTCTTAGAACTCGTGGCTTCTCTTAATTTTAGGTTTACATTTTAGTTGTTGGTACTAAATTGTCAATCAATAAGGTCTTTTCTTTTATGTACTGTTTGATTTAAATGTTTTATAATGGATTTTGAGGTTTCTTTTGCAGTGTTTTGAACATTAAGTTTTTATTAAATTTTAAGATCAATTTTGTAAGTTTTGATTATATTCTTCAACAAATGTTAAGATCTTATTTTAATGTATTTTGACGTAACACAGGAACTATAATTTAGTATTTTATGAAATTGATTGTACAATTATTTCATTTAGAATTACATTTCAGTTAATTGAGCTAATACATAGTTGAATCAAATAATATATGGTTGAGCCAACTATCAAAGATTGTTGCTTATATTTCAGGATGTTCTTTACGTTAATGAAAATAGTTGGAACTGTATGAAATTTTAATGACTTGTAATCTATATTATCCTCGTTATATGAGACTTTTTTCAAAATTTTTGACCACATATGCACTGAGAAAAAAAATTTAAATTAAATATTTTTACATGGAGTTAC
>JABFQA010002827.1:0-10632 GCA_022817065.1 Probaryconus sp. ZL-2020
TTTTTTTTTTTTTTTTTCTTTTTTTTTTTTTTTTTTTTATTTTTATTTTTATATATATACCTGTATTGTCTCCTTTTTCTTTTTCATTTTCTTTTCCATTTTCTATGGAATCTTCATTCTCCATAACTTCTTGTTCAACCATAATATCAGCAATATTCTCTTCTGAAGAACTACTCGAATCCAAGTCTTCATTTAATTCTTGTAAATGATTTAATCGCTCTTGCATCAATCTCATCTCTTTCGATAAGATTTCAATTTCACTGTCGTCTTTTAATTTCCTTTTCGGCATCTTAACTCTGAACACGTGTAAACTATTCCGACAACAAAAAAGGAATGAAGCTAGAAGAACATGAGCGCAGGCTGGCGCTAAAAAATTTTTTACTCTGAATACGTTGTGACATCTGGCGTGCAAGAAGGGCACTACATATGAATCTCTTTGAACGAGGAACGAAATATAATCAGTGTTTTTTTTTTACATTATTGTTATTATCATATACATCTGTATATTACTGTAATGGATACTTTTTAAAAAATATTGCGGTAAAGGTTAATAAATAAAATACTATACCGAGGAAACTATATAGCACTCAATGAATCAGTGTCAAATTTTGTTTGACGCTTTGTGTGTATTTTTTACATGAATCTAAATAAATAAATAATTAATAAATAAATACAAAGTATTTATTTATTACTTTGATGCAATTTCGAAAATATAATATTTGTACAACCGTAATTTCACACCGCAAATAAACGGCAAACATTTGCTACCGTTTTCAATCGTCAAAAATCAATGAAGCCTAAATAAAAGCGAACAAAAGTTTCGAAAATAACACACTACTATATAGAGAGAAATTGAAATACACGTGAAAATATACCAAAAATAAAACAAATAAGTTATGCTTTGAAGCCCATTCGAGCTTTAATACAATTTACGAAACAAAAAACCTTTATATTTAAAAATAAATGCAAAATTTTAAACCGTTAATTTATATCCCGAAAATACTTTACATTAAAATACTTTACAAAATACTTTAAGTCAGTAACGCCAGTTACATAAGATTCTGTCTTGTGAGACCAAAAGTTGAGCGCAAAAGACAACGCTGAAAAAAGTAATAACTATTTATATTCTAGGTAATTCATGTCAATTGATTTAGGTAATCGTAATTATATCGCGAATAGAATTGAGAATAAAAGAAAAACGATGGAAAAAGAAGTTTAAGAACGAGGCTGGGTCGAAAATTGACTAAGCAAATGAATAAAAAAATCGACTGTGCGTTCAGATTCGCGTTAAGATATGTAGAGTGTAACGCGTGAAGGCAAAACGCGCGCGATGTAGAAAGCGTTATTGAACGTGGCGCGGTATTGGTTCGCTCGTGTTATCATCTTCGGCTTATCGCGGACGTTTCTCTCTGCTTAGGCAGTATACCAAGCGCTCCAGAAAAGGAGCGCACAAGAAAAATGAACTTATTGCGTGTCGAACACATGAGGAATACAAGCCGCTAGAGTGAAAATCACAAACGAGAAAACAAAAAAAATAAATTAAGAAAAATGTGTAATACCACTACATCCTTGCTTTTGTTTGAATGGAATATGTATTATTATAACTTATAAAATACAGATAAAAGATTTCATTTTATTTTTAAAAACCACCATACCGTTATATTGTGAAATAATAACGCGAAATCACGCGACGATATAAAATCTGCAAACATATGGAATCGCGATTCTGCACTCGGTGAATTTTTTTTTTTTTTTTTTTTTTTGATCGGCATTAGACTAAACAGTTTAAAGTCTGACAACAAAGACAGACATTACGTCAACTAAAATGAATATTTATCATTCTCGCAGCGTAGCAAAATAACTTTTGCAATTGTAGAGCAGAAACGCCTGTTATCGATGTAGAAGCTTCGAGCTACTTGTTTACTTGACAAACAATAATTTTCATGTTAATTATTTCTTCTTTTGGATTTATAGATTTTTTTACACAATGTTAATTTTTAACTAGAAGTATAATTAAATCGGTTGAAATACCATTATTTTGTTGGTTCTAATGACTGACATAAAATGTATATATTTACTGTCTATCGCTAATATAATAATAGACAAACTCAGATAAACCATCACTGTCTTACGTCACCATTTCACATCACACCATCTTATTATTAATTTAATAAACTCTGTTAACGTGTGTTAACATTTAACATTATTGGCGATACAAGAATCTTAATGCATACTTTTATATATCGCATTAAATTCTTCGCGAGAATCGTAAAAAAATTATATATCCCTTTTATTCACAGAAGTGCAGTATAAATGCGAACGAATGTAAACACTAAGGTATCAGTCATTCCTACACACAACAGCAGACAGTTTGAACGTTGAATAAAGGGCGAAATTTATGAATCTTTGTTACCAATGAAATGACCTAGACAGCCATGTATTTCCAAGTGACGTCAATGACTTTTCAAAGATTCGAACAGTAGGTACACCATTGCATTCAGAAAATGATCATTCAACAGCTAATCTAAACGTTTTCTCGTCATAATTCATATACAATAGAAATTGTTAAAACTACATTTTAAAAACTATTTTGTTTAACACCAGATTAAATTTAAGAAACATAAATAATTTTCATTGCGATCAGATGATTACGATTTCCAGTGAAAATTCGAAACGAAAGTGGCTCTAAATAAATTTGGAAGACCGTTAAGAAGGGCCTGAGCCGATTATAAGTGGCGCGATCATTTCAAGACACCTGGACATCCTTTCGTGCTCTTAGCAACAGGAAAATTCATTTAACCATAACATCATTCAGGGGAACATACATCCATACGGGTTACGTACTGCTTAATTCGAATGATACACAATTATAAAAATTACGTGCTCTGATATTTCTTTTATAAATTACAGACGTGATTATATACCCTTGATTTTCTTTCGTTCTCTCACAGCAACTGGCATTGCTCTTTTTCACTCTTCGAGAATATTAATTTAATGGAACAATGTAATTTTGAGTTTTTTTTTAACTTTTTTCAATAATTATTGTCAGGTCCAAATAAGAGTTCATTGAAAAATTGATAGTTAGTTAACTATAAACTTTAAAAATTTGTTGATACTTAAATGAGCTTTAAATAAGTTAAGACAAAGGTAACACAATTAAACTCAGAAAATCTGTTTTTATTTTTTTAAATCAGTAAAAAAAAACATCTGGAAATTTACGCAAATAGCACACGGAAATGTTTCTGTGAAACACACCTCAGAACACAGTACACTTAAGAGAGATTATAAATTAACATTTGAATAATAGCCTGATAATAATCAATGCATAACTGACCGACTATAATTAAAAGAAAACCGTTCCCGGCTTTATAATATAATTCTCGTGGAATTAATCACTTTCAATTATTCAGTTTTATTATCGAGACATAAGTTTTGCAAACCATTAAAACTTCGTTATTATAGTAATATTTTACGGTAACGTTGTACGTCTGCAGATCGATCTTTTCACAGGCATTACGAAATGTAATTGCAGACTAGAAAAGTTGAAACTAAAACGATTTCAAAAATCGACTTTTTAATCCCACCGGACATAATACCGAAGTAAATTGACTTTAAAGCATTATTACAGAAAATATCCACTCTCGTTCTTAATAAGTATTATGAAAAGAAATAAAAAAAAAATGAAAGAATTTAATTAGTTCCCTTAAAACACCTGACAGTAATAATCTCTTCTCAGCAATTTCAGTTCATTCAACTGTCTTGAAATCCTTTTCGACAAACCACATTGTTTCAATCTGCATTCTGTTATTTATAATCAGATGCAATTAATATAATACCTGATTTGTCTATAGGCGGTTGGCCAATCCTGCTGAACCACCTGAGAAACCTTCTGGCAGTCGTGGCGGCCGGTGGCCTACACCCTTCCAAAATAACCACCCCATTATTGTTGTTGTTATGATTATTGTTGTTGTTGTTGTTGTTGTTAATGTTAGTTGTGATTTCAGACGGCGGTTCCCTGTTGTAAGGTGTCATCCAAGCGGTCGTGGTGTTTTGGATGGTCGCTCCTTTGACCATCGTGATGGAGCTCGTGATTTTAGCCGGATGAGGCATCCAGCCCTCCGAAGCGACTAGCATCTGCTTCGTCTTGTTTTCGCCCGAGTCGAAGACGAAGCCGCAGAATGAGAAAGTCATCCAAAGGCTGTTTCTTATCAGCTGGACTTCAGTAGTCCTGTCCAGCTTCGAACTCAATTTCCAGTAACTTTTTCAACCGTTATATCACATATCGAACACGTCACACTTTCAAACTATATCACACGCGTTAAGAATCCATTCAACAGGTTGCCGCGAATTGAAACAAAAAAAAAATATATATATTGTCTTTCCTAAACTTCCAACGTTTATGAAAGAGCAATCGTACGACTGATAACAACGCACGCAATTGACGATCCTCGTTCGATATTCCCCTTTGCCTTCTTCTTCGCGAGTGCGAATTAAATTAGCGATCTTTGACGATCGTTAGCTCAGCTATGCAAATCGAAGAAGGTCGAGGAATTGGGACTTAGATTCTCCTAGGTCGTGATTGATGTCGTGCCTGATTAAAAGGTCGTTTATATATATATAAATGTTTGTCTTCTCTTTTTTTTTTTTTTGGTTTTGTTAAGGTACTCGGTGTAACAGCTCGCGCACAGCCGGACTTTGGAAATTATGCGGTTATCTCCTAGCTTTTTTTATGACTCTTGAAAAGCAAAACAGACTCGTTGAACGCGTTATGCTTTATTATACGCGAATAGGGGAGACACGTGATCGATAATATCGCCCCAATGGAATTTTTACACTTTCTGCCAAGTTGACGTTTTTGCTCTTGAGCTGCTATATGATACAATGAAACCAAATTGGAAAACGTTCGGTTATCAATCCATTTTATTATCTCATTTGTCGTATTTTATTTAATGTGAAATTAATAACAGGTAAATTTAGTTATATAATTCTAAGCGGAGATTATAATTTATTCATTTTATATTTTCTAAAATGCAATATGTTGTTTACGTTACATTTAATGCTTATTAATTAATCTATGCGTAATAAATTATAATCAGTTACCTAACATTTGAGACGAACGTAAATGTATTAAAATGATAGTACTGAAACGATTGTTAAGTCAAACATTTGTCAAGAAAAATATAAATTTTTGCTAAGGTATCCTGTTTCAAAGAAAGCTATGCAAAAGGCTAACACAAATGTTCCCAATGAAATCTGACTATCAAATGACGTTCTAACTAATGAATTGTTAATACCGATAAGACACTGAATATTTCAGAAATCAGACCAAATCAAAATGTCAAAATTAAATTTAACGAAAATGATCGACCAATTTGCTCGAATTGACTTGCAATGATTCTGAAAGATTTAATATTGAATATTTGCAATCAATAAAAATATACTTGTCGTTAGCATTCAAAAACAAATATCTGTAACCTGAAATTAAGAAAGTAGTGTTTGATAAGACAAACGTAAGCATAATATCCATCATATCTAACTGGATAACGAAAAAAAGAGTAATCACACGCAACGAACAATTAGTCATCCAGAATACAATACGACAGTGGTCAATAAATTTTCCAATAAATGTTAATTGAACAGCCAGCTGTGTAAAAATGCCAATCCGATAATCTCGAAACTCGGGTATCTCCGCACTTAGAAACCAGATTGACTAAAATTTACCACTTTCTTGGTCCGGTACAAATATAATTAAAAAAAAAAACAATTTCCAAAGATTGTAATTTTATGTAATCAGTACCATTCCAAAAATATACACTCTTCAAAATGATCCTGTTAATAATAGTTGAACAAAAAAAATTCTTTCAACGAACAAATTTAATAGGACCATTACAAAAAGCATGGTAAATTTTACCAGAACTTTAAGTCGCGTGAGCCTTACACAAATATGTGCACAAAAATATCGCTCCGAGGAAATAACTCTCGAGTGACACCAACACTTAAAACGAACGTTGTTTTCGATCGCACTGTAAAGCCAACGTGCAGGAACAGCCGCTAACGAATATCACAATTAATACCGATACTTGTTTCTCGATTTAGTAAAAAAAAAGAGAAAAAAAAAAGAAAGAAAAATTAAAAAATAAAAAGAGAAAAAGTAGTGTAATAAGAGGAGGAGGAGGAGGAGGAGAAGGAGGAGGAGATTATTGAGAGCCGTTGATCTAACCCATGTTGTTGGGCAACGCGTTGCTCAATTGCGGGAAATTAACTCGCCAGAAGCATGAGTACGAGCGAGCCAAGCGAGTTAGCGGCCGTCTGCGGAGACTGCCAGCGATAGACTACTACTCGATTATTGCGGCCCGACTAGGCTCTCCGACTGACTGGCGACCACCGACGGTAGTATGACAGGCTTTTTCTTACGCTTCACGCCGTGGTGGAACCCCGCACGGAAAGCACGGAATATAGCGAGGAAGTTTACCTCTCAACAACACAGTCGACTATAGTCTCGAACGTTCGCTTCTCCTTCTTCCTCGGTTCGAAAAAGACTGCTCCGGTGTCTTCGTTCACGCGCCCCTGAACACAAGCAGACTTTGCACACAATAACGGGGCCTCTTCCTCCGGGTCTTCTTCTTACAGATACCGGTCTCAGACAAACGACACTGCTCAGACTCTGACACGCAACGCTCTGTGGCTTAGGATAGGCGTCTTAACTTCCATCGCCCAGAGATGACAACCTCATATTTCCGCATATTTAAGCGAAACTAAGTTTTAAGTAACGTCGATAAACGGGCTATTGCGATGATGGGGAATGGAGAAGTTTGTTACGAACCACCATGTTAGAAGGTTGATGTTCACGGTGGTTCGTGACGGTGGATGTTTCAGAGTCTTATAAGATGGTAATATCCATTGCACAAAACATGATGGCTAAGTTGGCAAAAGATTCGCCAACAGAAGATTCAAAAATTATTAATTTAAACGTTGAGAAAACACCGAAAAGTTTTCTAAATACACATTTTAATTTTCTCAATTTTTAAATTAATACTTTTTGGATCTTTGACTTGCGAATCTTCTGTTAACTTAACAATCATGCACAAAATAGGAGTCTTAAAGATCGTAAGATCTGAAAAGGATCTTCCGAAGTAATTTTTGGAAGAAATATTTTAAGTGATAATTATGATTAATTATGTTTTCGTTGAATTGATTTTGTTGAGGAATTATAAAACGATGATAATAATTGAAAGTTTGAATTTTATTTTTGGAAAAACACCTGATTCGTGAGCTGATTCAGTTTGTAATAACATTAAACAGAAGCGACTTCTTTTCTTAAGAATAATTTTTGTCGTGCTCATTTAGGAATAACATGGAACATTCCACGAACTCTGACGATCGTCAGCAAAGAAAAATCTCACATCCTCCGTAATATTCATAATTTTCAAGTTTAAATTTCATCGCTGACAGCATTGCATTATTTATGTCCTCGTAAAGATAGTACATCAGGAAACCAACATGAATCTCACAATTCATAATTGATGAATTATTTAACTTAATTATAATGTCAAAATCTCATTAGAACAAGAAAAAAAAAAAGTATTAATTATTGATACCGATCAAAATCTTATCTGGTTTTTGGACTATTCTATCAGAACAAGTTTTAAGATTAGCATCGGTCATTAAATATCAGTCCAATTGATTTACTTCGCTATTGAGAATATTACACAAAAGACAGGGGTTCGGTTCAAAATTTTACATACATTTGTTTATTTTACGTAACTATAATTTCTGTCTGGAATCCTTTTGTAAAATTTACGAATTCAATTCTCCGTTTTGACATAACCGGATTCCAATAGAAATAAATCATCATTTGTCTACACAGCGAATTTCTTTTCTTGTTCTCCCTAAGAACGTTTTAAGTCTATTTAATTTATTATAATATTTCCTTACAAAAATTATTTAGTTAACTTTTATATAATATTAAAATGTTTACTTGTCACAGTGGTCTCAGGAATCTGCGATACAAATCCATCCAATTATTCATATATGTTCAATGGTTATTGCACTTACCTAAAACAGAATAAAGAAAGCATTCACGTTTTTAGTATAACTCACAGAACTCTATCTTCATAAAGTTGCTTTTATTATAGCCTTTTCTAATACTCCCACACAGATTCATTTGTAATAAATTTATATTCTAATAAACATTTATTTAAATTGCACATGCAAATCAAGTTTAAATATTTATAAAATATACAATTTAACATAACACGCTATAATAATTAACGTAGAAAATAATTCAATGAAAATCAGGAAATGTTTAGGGACTAATGTTGAGTATATATTCATTTGGCCATAAATGGATTAACTTTAAACAAGAGAAGGATTTCGTTCGCATCATTCATTTTATTATCGTCAATAACTAGGACTTATTTCTTATGCGCAGAATACGTGGAATTCTGACTTGTTACAGTGCGGTTTAAGTTACGTATAGTTCCCACCGGAGCACGTTAAAACTAGAATATATATGACGATAGAAAAACGTGACGTAAAGCGAATTGATAAATACAATATTTGAAATAATTGCGGAAACATATATTTTTTTTTTTTTTATTTCTCGTAAGGTTTAATCGATTGTTACGCCCCTTAAGGCTGCTTCAGAACACGTGAGAAATAATCTGCCAAGTATCAATCAACTTTTCAACGTATATTTGGTTTATAAAAATACTTTTGTACAAGTTGAAAAATGAGATTCGGAAAATATAATAAAAATATGTATTGAGAATAGTAAACTATTTATTTTTAATTGCGCACGCGAATATAAAATTTACGATAAGAAAAAAAAACTGGAATGTTACGTGACGTCTTATGTTATTGCAATAAAAATTTTTAGTCGCTAATAAAAATGATTTATCATTAGTTAAACATGTTTGATTTAATAATATTTGAATTGATTGAATTCAGATAAATATCCTCGTCGATGCCAGGAAATGAATCCATTATTGATTTAAGATACATAAGTACATTTCATTGACACTGTACATTATTCGCATCATTGGTTCAACCATCAATGAATCAACAAACTGCATTTTCCTTACGCTCCGACAAATATTCTTTTCTCGCATTTACATTCATCATTATTTGCTTAATTCTTAATTTGTCATAATATTTGCAAGGAATATTGTATACCATACGATAACGGTATAATATAATTTTCGAAAATCTGCATTCAAGATCTTTGATGAATTTCGCTGAAAATTATCTAATAACAACATCTGCATCCTGCAATAATAACAATAATATCTGATCTTACCTCGCCAGAATATAAACGATATAATTCCTTGGTAATGATTTCAATTACAAATCGTCTAATTGCAATTCAAATGAAAATACCTTATGAAAATACAATATATTACGATATAACTAGATGAAAATTCCAACACGCAGAGAAAAATTTTGTTGATATTACCAACATTTGTTTGATGCAACCAAATGAAAATGGTCAAATTAATTAAATTATTTTGACTTTTTCATGTTTGTTAATACCAAATTATTTTAGTTGATAACGACATGTTTCTCTCAGTTGCATTATTAGTCGAAAGCACAAAGTTCAGTTATATTTTTTTGTTCTTTTTCTAGAAAATCATGTGGTCTTTGACCTCGTCTCGGTGCGATTGAAGTACCGGATTGAATTCGCATAATGGAATTAACGAAATGCAAAGCTAACGATTCATAAATTAGTTGGCGCGAAGTGACAATGCACGCAATTGTTGGAAAATCCAAGGTAAAACATTCAGGTGTCGGTATCTAACGACAACGGCAGAGCGCACAGGAAGTGTGCCGGCAGCGGTTTCGCATCTTTGTAAGCAAGATAGGATATCCGAGCCCTCGAAGCCTCGCGTGCGTTGTAAGGCCACACGTATGACAACGACAACAAGAGAGAGACGCACGGCCAGGTAAACGCCATTATGTTTGCATAATGTTAAAATGATCTAGAAAGAGGGGAAAAATAAATTTTTAGTTCATTTAAAAAGTGAGCATACTCAAATTTTGATTCAACAAACTTCAAAAAGGTTTTGTCAATCAAAATCTAAGTCTGTTAAGCTTTTCAAATAATTAAAAATATTTTTTCACCCCATTTTCTGATGGCTCATAGTTTAAATCAGAAAATGAATTTTTTAGAAATCATCCGCAATCATTGTTCAAAAGATTATTGTTGAAACTCATTTTCAAAGATTATGTGAAAAAGTTGAAAACTTCATGAAAGGATTCAACGGATTTTGATTGAGATGAGCATCGTGATAAGATCTTTAAAAATTATCTGTAGCAAAAGTTCTCTATCTGTTTATTATTTAATTAAATTGTCTTTATATCGTATCTAATAATGAATCTAACAAACACATATCACTCGTGAACATAAAGAAATTAAACATGTGTCAAATGTTTTAAAAGCCATCGATAAAATGATTATAACACGTTAAAGTCAGTAATTCAATATTACGAACGCAAAGTTATAATAGTTCTTTTTCATTTGGATAATAAACGTTAACAGCACATGTTCACTGAGCTACTGTATGCATATTGAACTTTTTGTATTAATCATTAAAAATTATCTCGATGAAAAAAAAAAAAAAAAAAAAGCAAGAG
>JABFQA010002828.1:0-10628 GCA_022817065.1 Probaryconus sp. ZL-2020
TAGATTACGAAGGTTAAATAATAAATGAAAATACCTATAATTAACAAGAAGAGAGATAAACAACAGTTGAATGTGAAATAATCCAACCTTAAGTCTTGTAAATTATTTACATTCTTACAAGTATTTTCGGAACGTGAGAAATATACGAAATCACTTTATAGTCGATTCACAAAAAAAAAAAAAAAAAAAAAAAAAAAAAAATGAAAATGTAAGGAAACATACTTTAAAAGAATCAGTTACGAACGAAGACTTTGATGACATTTTCGTTATGAAAATGAATATAATTTTTATAAGATGTTGAAAGTAATTAAAGCTCTCGACTGTAATATTCGCGTAAATGAAATTTTGATATGTTGCGAAACATTTTTATTTAAGTTGTGAAGTAAGGTTTAGTTCTGTACGAGGAAGGTAAATTGAGATTGGTAAGGCTAGGTTTGCCTAGGAGTACGTCGAAAATTCATGAGTTATTGCAGAAGAGCTTGTGAACCCACAGACGAAGCTGAAGATCGCCCAAGTGAGGAAGCACCAGAAAGCTGGCCTATACGTTACGTACGGTGCACTCATACAGATTCAGCGAATGTTGAGGGGATAAAATATCCGTGCATATGTGACCTGCCAACCTCAGACAGTGCTATCAAAAGGTTGCCCATGGTGAGATCCGCGTTTCTTGCATGACAGCATTGCTCCTAGTGAAAGCTTTAAAGCTATCTTCCATATTGCTCGAGGCTACAGTCTTTTCGTTATATTATAGAAAGCTTTTGAGTTTCTATCATGCTTGACTGATACGACAACATCGGTCCTTGGACACAAAGAACCATCTACTAAATATTATAACGTAGAAGTTGTGTGCATTAAACCAACCAGTGACAAAACATATCAACAGAAATTATATTACATTTTCAATATCATGAAACAATATTAATTGGAATAAAACTTATTACAAAATTCAGAGGAATTATATTAAAATCTCATTACCGCGTTTATTTAATTGTTGATTAACCAGTTTATAACGCCGCTCCTGAGGTGAATATAATTAATTATAAACTCATTTAAGAATTAATCCACTTGACGTGTTTTACACTTCTTCGTAAAAGATAACTTAATTTTGTGTTGCCTTTACCTGAACTTCTTTTTATATTTATTACTTCATAATAGTTTCACAGCAGAATAAATCCCTTAATTATTTCCCAAAGCGGTGAAAACGTTGGGGATAAAATTAAAACATTGGTCGACGCTAAGATAACGCTTTGAATCTCGCCGTAGACGACTCGTTTGAGCAAATATTAATGTTAATTGAACGAAAGTCGACCGCCAAACAATAGAACACTGTCATTACCAAGGAGAGTCGCATATTAATTTTTTTTTTTTTTTTCATTAAATCTCGTTGTTAGATTAATTAGGAGCGCACTTAGCGAGCGTTTGTTGAAATCACTTTCACTTTCTAAGTGCAGTTCCATTCTTAGAAAGATGCCACGATATGGTATCAAAGTGTTTTAGTATGTTACCTGACGTGCAACAAGCAACCACACTAACAGATGTCAGGAGGTTTCTAATTACTTCATAACTCGAGGCGAGAAGGTGTAGGGTTTCGCAGAGTAATAACTATGCGGTAATTACTTAGTCTTGAGGATCGGTCCATGAGTTATGCACAGACAACCCAACTTCACTCTGTGCTTTAATTAATAATAATTCTCTCGTAGTTGAGATGTGACTTGACTTAAACATGTCTTGTATGAGTACAAACATATGTATCCAATAGTTTTCAGATTTTATATATTTCACAAAGGAAGAATAACAGCGTTCTCTGTGTTGGATGGATTTTCGTATGGATGATGATGGCAGTGAACTATCAAATGTATGGAAATAATCTCAAGTAGAATTGCGAAAATAACCTTATTATGTTCTGACAAGGGTCTGGTAAGGTTGATAAAAGCATTATGAAAAATTCTCATTGAGAATACTGTCAGACCCACTTCACGAATTTGCAAATTTCTACTGGAGCTGTTAAATGCTAGAAGACAAAATCCTTCAAAGGACACATTTTCTATATCAGACCTAAAATCACGGGCTTTTAGAATCATTTTATTCGGAGTTTATAAAATATGATTAATGTTATTCCTTGGAAATGGGAGGACTGGTGGAAATTTAAAAAAAAAATGATATAGGGTTGACAGAAACGGTTTCAAACGTTAACAAACAAAAGTTTAGTTAATTTTCGAGAATCGTTCTATGCACGTATGGTCATTGAACAATTTTGGTGGACTTTATACAACCAGGAAGCTATATAGAGCAAAGTCAATAATCGAGTTAGAAGTAACGTAGGTGACGGTTAATGGCCAAATGGTGTTCCCTCGTACATGATGTTGTTCTAACGACGTTTTAGACCCCCAGAGAGTTAAGTCGCAGTTTCTTTTCGTAACTTACCGACTTTCAGTAGTCTCGAAAAGACACGCTCTTCACGAAGTGCTCCACTTTGAAATACCCTTAAACGCGATGTGAGCAGATCGTGTGTTTCGGATTTATATGATATTCTATGAAATTTCTCTAAGGTAGAACAGATGAATTTCATAATATTTAATAAAAATGTATACGGTGTATATCAAACTTTATTGCGGACTTTCTGGTAAATATAGGTGCTTGAAAATATATTATCATTGAAATTTGCGTGGAAATGAAAATTAGTGTTTATTAGATGTTAGATTCTTAAAAGACGATATTTTTTTAAATAATTATATTCCAAAGTTATTATTTGATAAATTAGAATTTCCAAAGGACGTTTGTAGTTATTGTTATTATGTAACGAAAAGTTTTAAGTTACTATGAGTTTCATAGTGCGTCTGTTGAGTAAATTTATAACCGTGAATGCTAAGCTAGATTGCATAAGCAAATGCTTAACACATCCCTTAGAATCTTGATGGGGTTTGTGCGTACGAAAGTTACCGTGCCATTATATTCCACGCACTTTCATGAATGGTTAATTTCCTTCTTCTCGTGAAAGGAACAACATAAATCATATGTCTCAATATCTATAAAAAAAATCGTATGAAATATGTAGCATTATTGACAATTTTATTAGCAGTAACGTTAAATATCTGGAAAATATTGATAATAAATTTTTTACAACGTTTACATCGTTAGATATCTTTTTGTTCGAACCACGTAATAACCAGGCAAATGAAAGATTATTTTAGAAAAAAATATTTATAATTACAAAGAAAAATATCGAGCAAAAAGAAATAATTTTAGAAAAATCGAACTTTCTTTCAGTGATGCTAGTCGATAGCTATTTACAGGTAGAAGTTTTCGATTGGTCCGAAGTCGAGACTGGCCAGACTCGTAAATTTTTAAAGGACCTGGACCCAAGGTGGGGCGCAGGTGGTTGCTTTTCCTTACTAGCAACCGTTTCCGTGATGAACCAATACATAAGTAAAATGGCTTCCCCGGGATCGTAAACTTCCACGCACGCCAAGCTAGCACACATCACACGTATTCCCTGAAAGTGACGCGCTTGCAAAACCTCGATAACACTTTGTTTTATGGTGCAAGTGTGAAATGTCGCTTGAAAAATAGAGAATGCTTCTAATGAGCGCCGAACTTGTTCGACATTAATGCTTTAATTTACATTAATATCCAAATATCTATTTAAGCGTCGAAGCAAATTTATGCTAACATAAAAATTATCTATTGACCAAAAAAAAACCGAACACTATAGATAACTTCAGGCATTATTTTTTAATTTTTAAAAAATCATCTTGCAAATTAAAGTTTAAATTATTTCCTGGAACTGTGAAAAACAAGTATAAGATTCTTTCAAATTGATTTTAAACATCACAATACTATTTAAAAGATGTACTTTTTTTCTGAATAAATTGATAATGACACAATTGTCTGTTAATTATTGAGCCGAGGAATTATCAGCATAATATCAAAGTTCTAATGTATATCTTATTTCAAAACCGTTCAGACGAATAATATTAAATCCATCTCTAATGATACGAAATGGTGAATTTTAAACGCCCTGATGTCAAATAAAAAGCGTACAATAATCGTTATTTTCGTTTTAAACATCTGTTAAATAAATATAAGTGATTTATTTATCAATTTGAAAGTTTTATTCTTATATATTAGTTATTGCGATCACCTTTTGAAGCAAATGGCATCAAATTATATTTTGTACGTTCCTCAAAATAACTATACAAAGAATTATCAAACACTTTGACGACGAATGGAATCTTGTACAATCCAAAACCACTAGAATATTGGGAATGTTTCATGAAAATATCTTCAAAGTAAGTCGATATCTCCCACGAGAGTAATTCTGTTGCCCCCGATTGTTGCTCTGTCCTCTCAATTTCATATTAAACTCGGAAACTACATACGGATGAAGTACGAGCAATACCAAGATTATAAAATACATTTATACACATTTTTCATTTCATTTTTACTATCCCAGATAAGTATCAAAATATGATGGCAACGTTTCTTCTGAGTCACGTTTTTTTTTTTTTAATTACAAAAAACGTGCATTAATTAATTTTTCATCTTTCTGTGTAATTACCAAATTTGTTACACAAAGAAGTAAATAAACCTCGTAATGATTGCTAATATTATTTCCGAATTAAATTCCGCAAACAACAATCATCTAAATAACGTCAACCTAATTGTATAAGGTCGTAAAAATATCAGGCAACCTTTGTAATTCAATTTCTGGCATTAAGCATGTAAATGAACTCTTGAAAACATTTCTAACAATTAAGATTGAATCTAAAAACATACGGCGTGTATGTTGCAGAGCCTGCGAGAGAAAATTGAGTGTGATCAAATTTGCACTCACCACTTCGTTGTCTGTATATTGTCCTTATGAAGGGACATGTTGTCTCGACCTTATGTTGGAGTCTCGTTTCCTTGCTATCACGGTATAACGAATTCTGTAAAAAAAAAAAAAGAAAAACGGAAAATTATGCATTTTTAATGTTTCCCCAGAGACGAGGGCGTGTTTTGAATTTCGTTCTAGTTGGCACACACTTGGCATTTCTCGCAAGGCATTGCAGTGCAAATTACATTGGATGTCACGTACGTTTACACAGCCACGTGACGTCTCACCCATTCGTTCTCACTCTCGATTTGCTCAGAATATCTTTAGAAAATATCTGCCGTTGAGACTTCCAATTCTTTACACTGCCAACGAGATCATTAAAAATGGATTCCTATAAACTTTATCGAGTTTCATTATCATTATCTTTTCAATCCAAGGTGTTAACAATATTTCATTATCCACGACATAAATGGACGAGTGTGTGTCAAGTAGAAAACTCGTTATCGAATATGCCTTAAGAAATGTCAATTTAATTATTGCTTTGTGTGAATTAGAATATTAAATTTGTGATTACAATTTTCATGGGAGATATGTTTGCTAATATGAATTGAATCGTCGAAAGGAGTAATGCTCTTGGTAGACATTTTCCAGTGGTTCACATCTTACATTTTGATGGTACTATTCTTCAAGGAAAGCAAGAGAAACAGTTCTAAT
The DNA here is from genome assembly GCA_022817065.1 of Probaryconus sp. ZL-2020. NCBI lineage: Eukaryota > Metazoa > Arthropoda > Insecta > Hymenoptera > Scelionidae > Probaryconus > Probaryconus sp. ZL-2020. The sequence continues at coordinate 5,531 of JABFQA010002828.1, forward strand.
CAGTTAAAAGCGACGGAAGTAACTTTGCAGTTCAGTTGCAGTAACAACATTATATAAGGGCAGAAATATCTTAAATGGACACGTTGCTTTGGATAAGAATGTGACCATTTTTAACTTGACCCGAGTTTAATCATCTTAATTGCTGTTGCTGTACAAACTATTTCTAATTATATTAAAATATTTGACGAGAACTTAATAACGTACAACATTTGAATTTAGTAATTTATCAGAATTCTCAAAAAAAAAAAAAAATTGCTTTGATAATAAAGTAAATACTCGAGATCGTACTTTTGATCTCAAATTGCCGACCTAGGGAGTGATTATTCTCTCCCCCACCACGAGGACACATTAAACGAACCGTTTCTTATAATACGTCTTCTTACTTTACCTTCCCTCGTGATTCGCAATGCTTTCTGTGTCTTTTGTGGAATTTATCAGGGCAAGATATATTAATTAACATAATTTTTTCTTCATTTCACGAAAAGTATTGAATTTTTTCTTTCGTGGCAAGATCTCAAAAGTTTCCATGATTATATCAGATAAATCATTTGAGTATTTTTTTTTTTTTTTGTATAATTATAGAATCAACTGGTAATTTTTAAGCAGCATTTTCCAAGTGATTGAATTCCCCGTACAAACTAAGTAATGTCTACAGACGAGAAGACGTTAAATACACGGAACGCCGCTATCTAAAAATTTATGTCGACTGTGGAGAACTAGACATCTTGAGTTTTAAGAGTTTTAAGATAATCATTAATGCATGGCCAAATGAATATAAACATTTCTTCATTCGCTTTAAGGATTTCTTAACTCAGGAACTTATTGAGCTTCTTCCCACGAAGCTCCTTAGCATTAATGAGTTTTAAGGATCTAATTTCGGGAAATTATGCATTCCCATCAATAGTGTTAGATACAAACTGCAATTTGTGAATTTGAAAAGTTATACAAAATTAACGAATCAATGAATTTGTTTCATTTGTACAAGACACTTTAAACGTAATGAAGAAAAAAACAATAAGAAAAAAATATTATTCGGTCACATAATTACTTCAATATCACATCACATTAACATAAATAATAATATACATTAGAAGAAGTGGTGGAAGATTTTATATCTTGTAACATTAATCTTGATTCGCGAGAGCATTAGTAATATTTTTTCTTCATATAACGAGTCGCCTGAAAGTTTAACCACCCTAAAACAAGCAATGGAGGTTTTGCGCGAAGCTTAACACAACGATTTATCGTAAAAGTAATGACTGTCGCGATTGTGCAAACCAGCACCGACACGACGGTTTTTGAAAACGTTTGCTCGTATCCTGCCAGTGAAATACGGAAATGAATATTGCTTCTTCTGATAAGAAAAAGTTGCTGGGTGGTAACGTAAACGATTCGAAGATGCTATTTGAGTTTGTGGATTTGTGTATTTGAGTATAGTATTTGGGTCGTTTAATATACAGAGTACACGCTGTCTTGGTGCAAATAAGTATTCATTTACCGTTATTACACTCACAATTCTCTAATATTTTGCATTTAAGTTTTCGATAAAATAAATAATAATATTCTGTTACTTTGTAGCTTCATCTTTGAAAAGTGATACGGCTAAAATGATTCAATGAATAGTCATTGACCATTTTTAAATAAAGAATAAATTATTTCATTTTAATTGCGTTATAATCTTTTAATTATTTTACAACTAATTTTAACTTCTACACAATATCGAACTACATCACGAAGATTATAAGATAGGATGGGTATAAGTAAGAAGCTAGCTTTTTGGGCCATGAATATACTTGATTTCCATTACATGTAAAATTAATGCATTAATTTATATTCAAAGCTGCTGCTTAATAATTACCTGGCATTATACCATAAGCATTTCAAGTATTATATAGGATGTATTATTAGCATTATCAGAAATGACTTATCACAATTTTAAATTACTATTTTAAATCAGTTAACTCAACATATTTTTTTGGTTATATTTTAAATATATTTTTAAAACAATTTATAACGATTTAGGCAAAATAGAAATAAGATAATTTTATTTCCAAAATTCAATATGGAAAATGAAATTCAAACACAGTACCAAACTTAACATAGAGTTTAATATCAGTAGACAAACGGTGTGTGAAACTAATGTAGGAAATGTTTATTACATTATATAAGCCTGGGTTATGTTGCAAACAGCGAGATAAACTTGATTATATCGATTTTGTTAGATGCCACAGTACTATTTATTTATTGACAAACTAAGCGTTTATCCCTTAATGTTTCATATGGAAGTCGCAATAAGTAATTGAAAACCTCTTTCGTGTAGGATAATCTATTCCATTATTGTCTATATATAAATAATCATATAGCCATACGTATAACAATTTCCATAATGTCAAATTATCTAAGAAAATCGTATTATTCAAAATGCGATAATTGTTTCGAATCTATATTTAATCATTCAAGTAAAATGTCATTTGAGATTCATGAAATATTAATTTTGAAATTTTGGGAAACAAGTGTTCACAATAAAAGAATTATTTATTTAATAATAGCTGAATGAAATTGGAAATTAGAAACAGATGTCATATTAATCGTAAAATTTATGATCTATCCTTTTATCAAACAAATGTGTTTAAAAATTTCACAGAAATGTCATATTTAAATTTAGTTCATATAACAAGGTAATCTTTATTTTGTATTAACGAAATACTGTTACCTTACAAGAATAAGTAATTTTTGTTAGATTTGATTTAGTACTGTGTAGAATATATTTATAACAACCTTTTTTATTTTTAAATATAGATACAGTTATTTACTAATTTCCCAATATCTCTGAGCTTAAGATTTATTCTTGGTCCCTACAAGAGAAATGAAGCCTTCAACGGTAGAAGTAAAAAACCAATTGCTGTTAGAAGATGAAAGTTAAAGCTGAACACATGAAGGGATAGTTCATGATTCATAGATCAACAAAAGAAATGTGAACAGTTTCAATCCTACAATTGAAACTGTAGCCAGTTGTAGATGATGAAATAAGTATCGATCTCATCCCGAATGAAGATCACGTGGTCTAGATATTTGATTTCCATAGAACCCTCGTGCCATTGGTAGCATATTGAAACTTAATCCCTCAAATTGCAAAGAGATATTCGTGTAAGGCAGTTCGCAAGGACTGAAGCAGTGGTTTATATTTGAATATATCCACAGTCCATATGATGGAAACCGTTCAATTCAATAGATTATTTGTATATGTAAATTTCAAGAAACTTTCCTTATTAATACTGGGCACAGTATATTATTAATAACGTTGAACGACTCGTTCACGATTGCTTTTTTATTAATATTTATTTTTGCAATTACATATTCGCTCCTTGTGCTAAATATGGAATCAACGCGAAAGAAAAAAAAAAATGCGTGGGTTTGAAAATTAAATCCTCCTAATTTTACCAACTGGATGATTACACTGCTAAACATAATTTTATCATTTTCATTAAAATGTTCACACTGTCCCTAATAGAATGAACAAATGCAGTGGTTTTTACCGCAATAAAATCTGTTATGCTTAAAAGTTGTTTAATCATAATGACAATAAGCAGGTCGGACTATATGCATATAAGTAGAATTCAAATAAGAGAGCCTGAAATGAAAATTAAACTCACATGAAAATGTCACATGTATCATTTTCCATTTCAAGATTTCAGATTATTTCATAATCTCGGATGTAAAATGGATTAGAAGAAATCGCTTGCTTATTATTAAAAATAAGCATTTTTAATAATCGATGATATTTATGTCATTTTTCAATTTATGTATTATACAGACAAAGTGTCAAGTAATAAAGGGAACAGGTGAAAGAAAGTGAAATTTGTGTAACCAATTTTGTAAGTGGAAGAAAAAAAAAAATTGGTCGATGTATCATTAACGTCTACAATGAATTTGGCAATTGAGTTGGCTTAATAAAAGAGCTGAGATAATCACGCACAAATGCTACTACTTTCAGAAAGTAGGTCACGAAGTTAATTTTTATAACGGGTTTCTTGGATGCACCAAAGAAAAATTATTGGTGAATCGAAATTTTTTTACACTTTTTACATCGTCATTTACTTATAGCAACTGATAGATGCTTTAATTGGACAAAGTTCAAGTTCTGCTGTAACTTGATTTCAGAGGGAAACGAAGTTTTTATATTGAACATGTCTACTTAGATAACCATACACTGACATGTTTCATACTGTTCGGATACATCGTGAGCTCGTTTGTAAACATGCATAGCACTTCAAACGCGTTGCACATGCAGTTTCAGAATACCGGGAAGGGAAGGTAACTTGAATACGTTGTAAACAGGTAAACGTACGTTCTAATAGACTTCAACGTATATATTAATGGCGTGTACAATTTATTTTATTCATCAATGACAAACAATGTTCTTTAATTGTAATTTAAAAATTCACAGCAATATGAGGTGTTCTATTTGAAAGATAAGATTCTGTCACTTCAGCCTACAATTTATTAACCAAGTTCTAAAGAAATTTTTTCACTTGATCTGATAATAATAACAGTAAAAATTTTATACCAAAAAATATATTTCAAATATAATACAGTTATTTATTAATCCAGAGAGGGTTTTGCAGTTAAATTTATCTTTACTTATGAAATTTTATTACGAGTTTGATGTTTAAAGTTAAACTTCAAAAACTGTGAAAGGAATATGACGAAGTTTCTTGAACGGAATGTGTGAACTGAAATAAACTTGGAGAAATTTTCAGGTGAAAGTTATTTTTTAGCATTTTATTTGCACAGTTATGGTTGATTTCAAAGAAAGAGGCCAGGTATTATTATTTATTCAATGACTTCTTATTTGAAGGGGGTGATATGTAAAAGTTCGTTGTTATTGTTGACTTGAAGATGATTACGAATAAAAGTTATTCCATAACTTTTCATTTTATTTAATTAATACAAGAAAATAAAAGAAGAAATTTATCATTTTGTTCAAAGTATTTTTGTTTTCGAACTAAAATTCTTTTGTACACCAATGGTTTGAAACTTGATATATCAAACTCAAATTAAGTGTTCTTTTTTTTTTTTTTTTTTTTTTTTTTTTTTA
>JABFQA010002829.1:0-10628 GCA_022817065.1 Probaryconus sp. ZL-2020
AGTGGTTGGGCGTGCGGCGCTGGCGCTCGCTGAAGCTGAGCGGAGTTTCCCCCGAACGTAACATTCCCCCGGATGGGTGACCCCGCTTTCGCTTTGGCTATCGTCCGGCCGTTCGTCCGCCCGCTTTAAACTACCCTAGTAGAAATGGTCTAGTAATTGGCTAGTGATGTAACACTTTGTTAGCCAAATACTAGAGGCTAGCCAAAAACTGGCCAGTTACCAACAAGTAATTGGCTACACGTAGAAAAAAGTTACTACAAAAATTACTATACTTTATCATAAAGCAAGGACAAAAACAAACTTTGGAGATATTTACTATCGAGTATAGTAAAAATTTATCTACATAATAATAAAGTTTATTCTTTTTATACTAAATTTTAGTATAAATTAGGTAAATTTTTACTATACTCGATAGTAAATATCTCAAAAGTTTGTTTTTGTCCTTGCTTTATGATAAAGTATAGTAATTTTTGTAGTAACCTTTTTCTACGTGTGTGTACAATCATCATGAAAGAATTTTTAGAAATGATCTTCACCATAAAATCTTAAGAAATGATTTTCAAAATATGATTCTTCAATAATTACATTTATTGTCAATTCTTCAATACTGATCTGCATTCAAGAATTCAAAAAAATTATCTTCTCGATTATGCTTGTAAAAATTCTCTGGCGAATAATCATTTTTTAAGATTTTATGATGCATTCAAAGTTTGTGAGATAAATTTTACTATACTTTATGGTAATGGTGGAATAACAATCGATTTTGTTAAATATTCGAATCTGATTTAGTATGGTAAAATTTTCTTGAACTGGATTCTTACAATTTTTACCATACTGTATAAGAAAATTAATATAAACTAAAATAATTTTATATACATGCCTTATAATAATTTTAAAATTATTTACAATTTGTATTAAATAAAACAAGAAATTTTAACAACAATGTAAATAGTGTCATTTCTTATAATACATAAAAATTCTACCATACGGATTGTAATTTATAAAAAAATTTTTTATAAAAAAAAAAAAATGATACAATGGTAACAAAGCAACTTCACACTTTTTTTAAAATTTCGTGTCTAAGATTATCACTGAAGATTTTTTAGCGAAGTTCATTTTCAAACATTACTTTCCGATAATTTCTCTCGGTCGTGAAAAGCCGTCGATAGTCAAACGTCGGAAACTTGACGCAAATAATTTTCTCACAGTTCGTCCCGCGCGTCAAATGGATCCGAAAACAATGCCGTGACATTTAATAAACTTTCCTATGAATATTCCACGTTTGACAGATGGCGATTTATCTTCTAATGGTGCCAGTTTACGAGTGTTCCATTCATCTTTATCGATGCCATCAACGGTCTTTTCATCGTCTTATATTTATTGCGCCTGGTCGCGACTCGTTCGCAATCACAATTATACGAGGAAGTGGGATTATGTGCCCTTCAATTTTAATTCCACTGATTTCTGTTCATCTGCCGGGAATACTATCCACACAGCTGTGAAATGAGATTTATGGCTACAACAACGCGGTCAGGAAACGTGCCGGGTTTGCCTGTTGCTAGGTATGCTCGATAAATTTTATTTGTGAAAGGAACAGAGATTTATGAAAAACTTTTGCCGGGGTAAATTTCACGTCGAGCATTTATCGGCCTGTTGTCGCGAGCTAAATGTTAACAGCGTTAAAACGTTGACGTCTGTTTCCTAAAAGAAGAAGAAGAAGACAAAAAAAAAAAAGAAATTATCACCTCATTAATATTAATCGGAGGGAAACATTTTCAGATGCAAACGGTTACATTAAACCTACAGCGCCTAATGTTGCACCGATGCAACATAAATATTCGAAGGTCAACAGAATATTTCAATATTTCCTTTCATTATTAACTTGTAATATATATACGTTGCACCGATGCAACATTAGGCGCTACAGGGTTAACAAACGGTTATTTATGTGCAGTTGAAAACGCGATGTTTATTCGTGAACGTTTATTAAAAAGTTATTGGAAAAAAAAAAAAGCAGAAATTTTTTTTTGTCTTTAACAAGTTGAAATAAATGTAGGAAATGAAATTGCACTCGAAAGTTTGTTCGAGTACAAGCGTGTTTGTGGTGTTAAGCTCGTCTGAAAATTAGTCTCAGACGTATTTAAACGCAACGATTTCAGCCAACTATGGAGGCAAATTAAATAACATGTAATTTTTAATTGGTCCAAAGCAAGATCCTAGACGCTGACGTATTCAGTGCATCTGAATCATTAATGCTCGTGAGGGTTCTCGAGAGTGCGCATGTGTCGGATTGAAAAGAATAGCGCCAAGTGCCGCTTCGTCTGCGATAGGATTATTGATGTGATGATTTTTTAATTACACACTGCTAAGTACGTTTAATAAACAATGGTGCGAGAGTAATTAATTTAAAAAATTCTTCAATCGACTTTGTTATTTAAACATTTTTCGTGATCTTCAACGATGGACTGCAGTGCTAAAAAGAGAACGGAAGTGAAATTGCAAAAGCAAATCTTCGAATCATACACTGAGAAAAATATTGTCACAAACATTGTTAGTCATTTGTAAAACTATTTTATAGTAGAAAATTTTTAAAAATTACTGTAGAAACAAATGTTTTAAAACTAAACTAAACTAAAACATTTTTTAGTGTTTAGAATTTTATTCATAAGAAGTAACACTGAAAACTTTTACTGATGTTTTTATTTAAAACATTTTTGTGATACACAATTTTTGTGATATTTTTTCCAGTTTACGATTTTATTAAACTTCTTATTCTGCAGTGCATTATCGTATTGCAAACTCATAAATACGACTCATATGTAGGACGAAGAAATATAAGCGAAATCTGAATTACAACCATTGGGAATCATATTTACTCTTTCCTTTGAATGGCATAAAAATATCTCGCATTATTGAGTTGCACAGTCTGCATCACTCCGTGCAACAAAGCGTTCGGAAAACATACCATAAACTAACGCGAAACATTTTTGTTGTCTTCCCATTTTTATAATTTCATTTGGATATACATATACACTGAGAAAAAATAAATAGTAAAAATTACTCAATATTTTGCAAAAATTACTGCTTTTCTCAGTACTTTGAGGATATTTACAAAAAACAATCATGACTATTTACTATGACTTGTAGCATTTGTAGAATAAATCGTAGTAAAAATTGCTGTTTTTCGTAGTAAATTTTACTGTTTTTCAAATTCAGTCAAAGAATTCGCAGTGTATATATTTTTTTTCTGTTTAACGAAATAAACAATGTCCAAAATTATTGGAGAAATTGATAGGTGCCATTTCACCTGAATAAATTTCTCTTTTGGCACTGGTTATCTCCGTTCTTTGATGCTATCACCGATAACGATTTTTTTAGTTACACATTTGAGACAATTTTGTAACCCCGAAATAAAGGCAAAGTTATAACAGATTGCGTAAAAAATGATACACCGAAGGCATCGCGCTAGTTGGCCAGTAACCAACAGTCGTTCAATTTGTCACACTTTATGTTCCAATAAAAAAAGTACATATTATATATACATCAATGTATACCGACCGTATGCATTACGTAGAACAATGACCGTACCTTTCTTTTTACTATCTCACTTCTTTTTTTTATATATCCATTAATCACTACAATTTTTTAAATATCTAATAAAAATACGTGGAATATCTCAACTACCATTCATTCTGGCTCTTCGGATTTTGTAGAAATTATCGTATGGATTTTAATATGTTTCACATACTGTTTAAATAGTTTAATTATTTTTGCATATAAAATATATATAGTTCGTCATTAATTAAAGATACTTCTGTGATGTAGCTTTATTATTACATTAATTATTGTATCACAAACTCGATGTATGATTTTGCACAGTTTATAACTAGACTATATAATACGGAACGGTATTATACTTTTACGTTAATTAACAGTTTAGTTTAAAGTGAATATTGATTGAAGATTATATTAACAGTTTAATTACAATCACTACTCAAATTATACGAATGAAATTAATGACTATCAAATAACACTGAATATATTAATGTAATTACTGATGAGACTGAAATTTACATTATTATAACAATACAAAATTTGCAAAAGAATATCTCAATTTTTGTTCCTAGTCTCGTTAATTTTTTTTTTCATGTTTATCCAAAGATAATAATTACATAATTACATACCATGTTAACGACCTCAGTCAAAACAAATATCTTATTACAATTAATTATAGACTGAGAATCTAATTAAATCTCTGTATTATATTCACGTTATACATTGCACATGAGGATCGATTGCTATGCCGACAGCAGTCCGATAAACTTCCCAGTCTGTTTATGGTAAATGCACTCTGTCTTTTGCCCTTGTTAATAAATGAACATTGCGAAACGATCAGAGCAAGAGTTAATATTATATCACTGGTAACAAGCTCCCGATTCGAATGGCTCTGAACATACAATAATTAACCATCTAAACCCTGGATATTTGTTGTGACTGATGTGTTTGCAACTTATTACATTAAAGATCAATGAACGCAATTATGCAAATAGGAAAATGCACAAATTTGGGACAATAAAATAATGGGGGAAAAAGAAAAGGATGACAGAGAAAAATAAGTTATGAGAAATTTGAAGTTCTCATCGATTAATTCAGCGAAAAATTAAAAAAAAAAAAAAAAAAAAAAAACAAAATTAAGATTACGTAACTGTTTGATCAGATTTTAATCCAACGAATTGCGAAGGTTTGTTTTTTCGGCAAATTTTTAACCGAGTTAATGATTGTTATGCAATAATTTTAAGCGGCAGTGATCTTTAAAAATCATTTACATTGATGTCATCCAGTTATGAAAGTATCAGTGGATTTTTCCACTTGGCACAATCGGATTCTAATGTCCACCGATTGTAATTTTTACAAGAGCAGTGCTCGTTTGTACGTGTTGCAAGAAGTGTTGCTTTGAAACGAGTTGGTAAATGATCTATGAACAGATATCGAATTTTCAATCTTGAATGGTTCTGTCAGGTGAGTTAATGGGCTATAAAATCACGCGTTAACGTTTCTTTGCGATGTCTCCTTTTAAACGCCACCTCGTTTGGAAACAAAGAATTTTAACACGTCTATAATTAACGCGTTTCAACATTCCAAAATTTGTTAACTGCTGAATTTTCAATAACCGGTATTACGAGGTTATTAACACACACAAAAAAAAAAAAAAGGCAAATTAGTAATCATTAAGTTACAATCATTTTTCAAACGTGTATTTAAGTTTCAATATTTAATCATTTACCAAGAAACACGATTGTTCCACTTCCCCCAAGGTTCTTGACAAAAAACATCCAAGAGAACATTGTTATTAAAGTTTTGGAAAATTGGATTTTTAGTACTGGAGCGATGTAATCTAACAAAAAAAAAAAACAAAAAAAAAAAAAATGAAAGGAGGGGGCGAAGCACGACGACAGGTATGATGAGCGAGGTAATTGTTTGTGCGATTCTTGATCTTGAGATATGAAAATTTGCGAGAATGGCTGTTGCAGCGCGCGTTTATAACATTAATGGCGTGGGTGGTGGCAAGATATTGTTAGAAACGCGCTAAGGCTTACGCACATATCCGAGGGGAGCACCTTGCTAATGGGGTTTTAATGACGGCCAGCTGTCCGTCACACTTTTAGAGAAGCGCGTCGAATAACTCGAATCATATCTCGATCCTTCAAACCCCCTTTACTACTTGCGTTACATTTTTTTTTTTTTTTCTTCATTATAAAAAGAACTCTGTCGCCGGTTCAGTTATTTTTCATCTTCAACGACGTCATGTCATCGCGCCACCGTACCCCGTGATCTTCTTTCGCTTTGGTCCCCCTATACTTTGGAGTCTTTTCAATTTAGATCTTGCTATCTTGGTTCAAAATTTTTTCATCCTCTACTTCATTAATGATTGGAAATTTCTTCAACTTTATAAATGATCAATCCACAAAAATCTTCAAAAAATGTTTAACGTTGATTATCCGCAAATAAATTTGCAAATTTCGTTTTTGCAAATTGTTGAAAATTCGTTGAAAATCAACACTCTTGATGGAAGAGACAAAATGATATCTGTACAACAGGAAAATAAATGTCGACCTGGTTTGGAAAAAAAGACACGATCGACACAAAAATCGTGTCGGCGTAAAGTTTTGCGTGAAAAAAAAAAGAAAAAAAAAAAAGGAAGGAAGGGGGATGGGGGTAAGGAAATAAGATTGGAATATTAATGTCAGTATAAGCTTTCGGCAAGTTTGTCTCCCTCGCATTTCTCCGCGGCAAATGCCACACTTCTCATTGGCTCAGGAATGCCTGTCTCGCGTCTGGTGCCTCGTGTCGTGTATCTGTTGGGCCTTCGGGTCCCCTTCCCCGCGGCTCTCGGCTGTTGTTTCTCGGTTAAATCAGCCAGGCCGCGGCTCGCTCGACTGTCACCGCCGAACGCGTCTAAACTCCTCCGCGCTTTTTTGCCGTCATTTATTCTCGCGCGATATTCGGCGCATAACACGCATACTGCGCCCTCGTTCCCTGGCCGCGGGTCCGAGCAATAAAATTCCAAAAAGAGCAGGAACATCGCGACGCTATGTCGTACAGAAATAACACGTCCTCTTGATTTGACAGCGCAAGATGTATCGAGAATGACATTTTCTTTTCAAGTTTAATGACACCTCGGTGATGATTAATGCGCTTGTTATAACACCACGGGATTAAACCCACGTTATATTTATCGCTTTTATTGGCATCTGTTTATTTTGGATTCGACGCAACATTTATTCTAGTCTTAATGTTAATATCATAATAATTTTGGGTACAATTGTTTTATTAGGATTTACATTAGTATTGAAAGAAAAAAAAAAAGAAAAGAAATTTGTGTTTAGATAATTTTATTTATAAATAAATAAATAAATTTTCTTCTAAAAAGTAGAATTTTTAAAATAACTGCAAAAAGATATTAATCAAATTTGTGATTATCTCACGAATGTTATAATGAATGTCTAAATATATAATGGATTTTCGGGATTGGCGAACGATACTTAATTTAAAATACATAAAAATGAATGAGTACGATGTGAAATTATTTTGAGGAGCAAAAGCGACGTCTCAAAAGTAAATGATTGCCGTTTCGTACGTACGAATATAAACGGGGTGATATGACACACGGGGCATATTTTTATGTCCTCGGAAAGTTCTTGATGTCCGCGCGATCAAACGTCTGTCCGCTGCGACAGACAAGAGCCACTCTTCAAAAACAAGAAACGATCACCTGACACTATTTTGACAAATGAATGGTTTCTGCTTTGGAAATAGAATTTAACGCGACCACGCAATTTGAAATCAAAAAATTCTGTCACAACACACAAACATTTGCTTTACAGAATATCTCCAATTTTTGTTTTCCCTCTGAAAATTCAAACAATGATACTTTTTTCTTCGACATTTTATTGCTATTATTTTTAAATGATGTGTGTATGTATATATATATATATATATATCAAACTTCTAACGAAGGGAAAAAGTTGAAAGTATCCCATGGAGAAAATACTAAAAATGAACATAATCTTTGATTTTTTGTCAACTGTCTCAATGTTAAAGGAACGTATTGTATTTTCTGTTTCCTTCCACTTAAAAACATCTGTTACTTTTTTTCTTTCCAATCTCAATCATTTCGAATGTCAATAATCTGAAATACACATTTACTTCTCACAGAGTTCTTTGAACGATTGATCAAGTTAATAATTTAGTGAAGAGAAAATAAAAAATAAAAAAAAAAAAAAAGTATTGCAACTGTGAACTTAAACATTTTTATTTCGAGCGAAAAGGAGCAAAGTATGAGAAGCAAATGAACAGGAGGAATGTTTGCAATGCGAAAAGAAAAATGACAAAGATTGCAAACTGTTTAGCGAAGTGTCAAATGAAATTTATGATGATTGTGGGAAATGTGACAGCTGAAACGGGTGATCTTAAATTATCAAAATAACGCTCGGAGCTCGTAATTCGCGTAAAAATATTAGCGGCGTTTTTCGCAAATGTCGCCTCTGATGTGTTTATTGTAATTAATGTCAGTTGGTTTGGATCGGTAGTGACATCCAATTGGCGCTATATTTCAGTTTGAGATTCACGGTCTTGAACTTCACCTACGTTGTATATTGTTTGGTTGAAAGATCTCTTCCACATTCTGAGGAGCGCTTAACCCGGAGCCGGTTTCCAGTCGCAATCCTCCTCCTCGTCTTCGTCCTCGTCCTCGTCCTCGTCGTCCTCGTCGTCGTCGTCGTCGTCATCTGGTACGCATGCGAGACCAGAGACGGACAAGTTGCAATTTTAATAAAAGATAATGACCGGCACTTAACTGCGCGAACTTTGCTCACGCTGGCGCTCTTGCAAATCAGACACGTTATTTCCACGTTTAACATTTTAGTTGCGTCATTTGCATTTTGATGTTTTATTCGGCGCAATTATCCGTTTTCACAATTTAACGGCGCAACCTTCGTATTGCACAAGCTGCTTTTCATTGTAAACGCGTCGCTGTTACGCTCAGCCATAAGATCCAAAGCTTTACCAACCGAGAAAATTAGGCCTTCATTTCGACATGATTTCAACTTGGCTTTCAATTTATTTAAATTTACCACGGAGATTTTATGGCTACTATTTTCTCAAGAGACAATGTTGCTAACGAATAGGAAAAAAAAATAGAGTGAGAGAGGAAGAATGGAAAAAAGAGACAATGCTAAAAATTAGAAAACACAAAAAAGTTTATCGAAACAAAAAATCCTTTGAAAATCAACTTCATACATAGTTTTCGATGCGAGAAGAATGCACGCACGAGACAATTCGATAGCGATCGATTGATGCGCGAGCGGTACAATGGCGAAGGCTCATCGATAAAACGTCGTTTACGACAAACGCTAAATTTATATCTGCCAGGACTAACTCGTGTCAATATCAATCAGCGCGGTTTAATGGGATCGACGCTCGTCGATATTCGGCCAATCTCTCAATCTAAATCGCCCCGACCCACTAAACGATATAATATCAATTCGTTCTCAACTATTTCGATTCTCGTTTTCCCATGCCTTTTTTTTTTTCTTTTTCTTTTCTTACCTAGCCTTATTTATATTTCAGCCAAAGGCATCTCGACACTGTGTCGCGATCGTAATGCTCACGTGGGAACTCCGCGGGGATCCTACTTCGAGACATGTTACGGTGAAATTATTTCTTATTCTTTTTTGCTCGATAAACGACAAACGAAAATACGAGGCCAACCACGCCGGTGGCTAATTGATTTTTCAAACGTCCTTTTAATGCATCATCCCATTTCTTTCGGGCGATTCCAATTCTGATCTATTTTTATTTTTTCCTCCAGAGAAATTGACATTGCGTATATCGTTAATAATGTTTTGTTTAAACGCGTTATCTCACGTCCAAATAGTAATAACGTTGAATAATTGAAACGAGTAAAAATGTTTAAATTGAATCCTGGCCCAATTTTGAATGGCAAGATTGACTGACGCAATGATTTATTTTAATTTCCATCATGTTTCATTTCTTCACTAATCTCGGTAGTGCGCATCGATGAAGCAAATAAACAGCGCACTACACGACGTCTATTTATGAATGTCTGTTGAAGACAAACCGAGAAAAAAAAAAAAAAAGAAGAAGGGAAAAGAGAGAAAAGGCTGAATATGCCGGTTGACGCTGATGGGCAAACATTATTTTTTCCCCATCTTTGTTTCTCGCTTTTTTTTTTTCTCTCTTCCCCATATTTCCCTTTCATCGGCCAGTAACTTATTTCACTTGAAAAAGTCCTCAGTTAACTTCGCGATTTATTTTGTCGCGAATCTACGTTTCCTTCGTCATTTTTTTAATATTGACAGACTTAACAAATTGTTTTTTTTTTTTAATTTTTTCATGAAAATGTAACGTTAAAATCAACTTTCATATAAAAATATAAAATCTCATTTGTTAAAAGCAAATTGAAATTGTTAGTGCTTGTGAAGTAGATTAATTAATTATCAAATCATTATCAGCAATAATGTCGTAATGTATTAGCTGGAAGAAAGAGCGACGTGTTTGGCATTATATTAGGTACTCGATCGTTTTGCGGCCCCCTTCTGCGCGCAATGGGGCACCCGGTACTTTGTCATACAGACACCCACGAGTTCCACGTTATGAGCCACGAGGTACAAAGAACTCGGTACCATTGTAGTTCAACAAAACTATCCATTCTAACGAATTTTCACCTGCTTAGTTTTCATATAATACTTCAACAGAAGAAAATCTAATTGAATTATTATTATGTTAATAAGTCAAATACACGTATCATTAATCTAATGGTTAATATGAAAATCTTTTTAAGAGTGACAAATTAGTTTTTCATTGTCGAGAGAAATATAATTTATTTCAGTTTAATAAACTCAAAGTAACACAAAATTAATAGTTCATTAAATATTATTTACCTAAATTAAAAGTTATTGAAAATCACATTTAAAAAGATAATCAGTATTCTTGAATAAATTTAACTGAAATGTAACTCAGTTGTTTTTCTTCCAATTAAAAGGTCCCAAATTGATTCGGACTTTATATCAATATTTGTTTTTTTTTTTTTTTTTTTTCAGAAATGT
>JABFQA010002830.1:0-10626 GCA_022817065.1 Probaryconus sp. ZL-2020
ATTAAATTGAACTTGTTTATTCGAAATTATTTCCAAACCTAACAGTTAAGCTCTTTCCCAGAACCTTACCAGTTCATTAAATTAGAGCAACAATATTTTACGACAAACCACGTTCTAGGACGTAACATGTAAATGAAAAAGTATTTTTGTTTCTTGCTTTCACATGCTTACGTAATATATGGATGATCCCTTATGATAGTTTACCAAAACTTTGATCATAATGTACTATAATGGATTGTCGATGGGCGGAACGATTATTTTTGGAACAAAACATCTCGGCAATGTAATTCAAATGGACGAGCCGTTCAAATAGCCGTTTTTGAAATGGCATGTTCTTCCACAGAAGCATGTTTGTTGTTGTTATTGTTAATTGTTAATTGTTAATATGGACTCGGTCCAAAGTAGACCATAAGTCAATTACTATCCACAGAAGCATGTATATCCAACACAAAGTACGCCTGTGTAGCATTTGATGAATTCAAAGAACAAGTGACAGCTGGTTTGAAGTCGAAGGAAATGGCTTTATATGTGTACAGCAGCTACCACTCTGACGATGATGCTCTTTACCATGACTTACTGAGGTTTGAAAGAATCATGAAAGAGCGACAACAACACACTATCACGAAACAGAAGTTCGAACAGAAGTTCTACGACTCCTACGACGAATATTCCTCCAGAGAAGATAACACAAACAAACACGATAACGAAGGGCAATAAAACGACAAATAGTGCTCCAACATCATCGATCAAGTGCTATAATTGCAACGAAAAAGGGCACCTTACAAACACTTACCCTAAGCCGCGAAAATGTAGGTGTTCGATATGCAGCTCCAAGGATCATTTTACCAAAAACTGTACGAAACCATGCCAGAAGGTGAAATTAAAACCGTGTAATTTACGAATTCGGACTCAACTCTGGCGAAGTATATGAAAAAGTGAAGATTGACGAACATTCAGCGGTGAGTATGGTTGGTCCAGAAAGTTCAGATTGCACACTCAAAGATTCGTTGATTCTCGATTGGAGCATGACACTTGTGATATAACCAAGCGTTATCAAAGACTTCGGTGCAGAGGGTGACGAAATACGTTCAATTGACGTGATGTATGCCAACTTGATAGTCGAACACATCACGACCCTGGATATTCCGAATCGTGCCCGACGACGTCCTTGTCCCAGATGCCATCATCGATAGGATCTTTACAGACTTACAATCGCCATATAGAGCCCCAATATGGACTCAATAGGGACCAAGTAGGGGCCCTATATGGCGTTTCCCTATTGAGGCCAAATCAGCGCCAAGTGTCATATGCATGGTCAAATTCCAATCGATTCCTATTTTGGAAGGAGGATAATAGTTTGATCTTTGTCGAACGTGTGGTCGACTGCTTCAACTCTTCTCTTGCAGAAGTTAGTGTGCTAACGCAAAAATCAATCATCGCGAACAATGGGACATTACCCACCGGCTACAATCAACCTTGTTAACGCCCGTTGCGACAATCAGCACATTACCCTGCCGATATTGACCGTCACAGACAACAAAGTACACATCCAAAAAGGAAAGAGCCTCGGCGCCAAGGTGATCGTTTTACGGGATGCTGAAACATGTCTCCGAGATGAGCAGCGTTGAACATGGAGTAAGTGATTGTGGGTGATGAAGTGACCAGTGAACAAAAAAAGGAGCTTTTATAGCTGCTTACAATTTTTCGTAAGTATATTTCTAAGGATATGACAGAATTGAGTAAAACAGGTATGATAGAAATTGAAATAAAACCCGATAGTATTCCGATAAATTGTAAGCCATACAGGGCAAATTATAAAGAACGCGAAGAAATAAGAGGAATTGTAGACGAATGGAAACGCGAGGGAATTATAAGGGAAACGACATTACCTTGCGAGATCCTGTGCTTTTGGTTAAAAAGCCGGATGAAAAAACGCGTATGGTGGTAGAATTCCAGAAGCTGAACGCATAAACAGAGAGAATTAACTCTCCCGTACCGAATTTAGACGATTGGTATTTGCTTTTCTACAAAAGAAATTGATTATATGGTATCCATATTGTTGCTAAACGGGCGCATTCGCATGTTCGCCCGCTGACTACAACTAGCGGGTTTCCTTCAGCACGGGTCCAGTCACTTCTTCACGTAAACCCTTTCATTCCTGAAACAAATAAACCGACTAGCGGCTCAAGTACGCGCGGCGGTGGAGAGTTCGGATCTATCAATTTTTGTTCATTTCGGCTGATTCTATTAATTAAGTTTATAATTGTTCCCGCCCCGACTCCAGTACTCCCTCGGACTCGTTTTAAAGGCGTTTTAAATCAAGCCTTTTCAGTCTCAGTGTTCGGTCATGCCGAGAGCCACCCCGTAATTTGGGGTGCCGGCTTGTTACCTCATGAGACTAACACTTTAGTAAGTAGCGGCCGTGAACCACCCCCCCGGACTTCAGCGTCCGAGCGGGCGTCGGCCTCATTATCTTTTCGTCTCTTTTGGACGTTCTCTTGGGAGATTATGCGCCGGGAACCACCCCGCGGGCTCCAGTGCCCGAGAAGGTGTCGGCTTAACTCCCACCATGCTAAATTAGCATTTTCAAATTCTTCCGAGGGAGTCGTCGGGGAGAGAGTCCCGTTTTCGTCGCGCGAAACCGAAAGTGTCTCAAACTCGCCACCGACACGCGCCGAGTCCCAGCCTCCATTCGTCCTTCATTTTTTCTCTCATTTACTCTTTTATCTTGCGTCCCCGTAAGTTACAAACGGGTTCTAATTCAGTTTGTGTTTCCGACACACGCTGATCAATTTCCTTAATTTCGTATTTTTTTTTTACAAAATTCTTTGACGTTACGCGGAATTATACGAGTCAAAATTATCGGGCTCACAAGGAAGTCTATTGTTAAACTTGATGGGATTTCATCCCTATTGACACTTTTGACAATTTAATCTTACTACACTTTCTTCAATCGTAATAAGAAATTAAAATTTCACAGGTCAAATTCAGATTACATCACAGTTAAATTTATCACTCTTTTCAATTAATTTGATATCACATTTGAATATCATAATTTATAAATTTTATTTTCAATAATAATTTATTTATTTTTGATAAATTATAAATTGCAAATTTATAATTTATATATTGATATATTAATATATCAACGATTTAGATATTTATACGTTTATAAATTGAAAAGAATTAAACACTGACAATAATCGAACGAAATTAAAGGTTTCTCATCAATAGAAAGGGAATTCAATTAGTTACACTAAAGAAAATTGCATTTAATTGAATTTATTAAAGTTATTCATTTTATTGAACACTTGAAAGAATTATGAGATTCTGACAATGATTTACGCGAAATATCTGTAAAGCAACTTTATTGCAATCACTCATAATTTTTCATTCTTTCGTCATTTACTCACGATACAACCATGTTTTACAATTCATCCGATCTTAGCGTCCAACGGGCCTTGCTAGCGATTCGCCATGCACGTGCCACAATTTCACTACACTTTTATTTTGTCTTGCCTCTTTGGCTTTTCACACAACACTGCCTGGTCGAATCGCCTGCAATCCCCTCACACCCTTTTTTTCTCTTTTTCCTTTTTTTTTTATTTCTATTTTCTCTTGACTACTTACATATTTTCTTTTGATTTTTCTTTATCGCTTTCCGGCCGGTCACTTGCAACTGCTTCTACTATACTAATTTTCTTTTATTCCGGCCCTTATCTTATCTCCGCTTACGCGACGACACTCGCTTTCTAATTTTCGGTTTTATTCTCGTCATTTTATTTCGTTCAATATTTTACGATGATAGTATTTTAATTCGCGAATTTACAATTTAACAATTAGCGAGACACGCGAACTTTGAATAAATTTGAATAATAAATTTTAAACAAACGAACAATAACAATAATTTTAAGTTTTTTAAATGCACGCAAAAAAAAGTTATGCGAAAATTTATAAAAAAGAAAAAGAATTATTCCTATACTGAATGGTAATCGAGGGATAAGCGCAGAGTTTTATAAAATTTACCATACTGAATAGGAAAAATTATTTTTAGAATGATTAGGATACAAAATAATAAATTGTCCAGTGAAAAATGGATATTTTAATATATCAATGTGTTATTTTTTGACACTTCAGTTTATTGAAAATTACCATACTGATTAAGAAATTGTGATTAACCGTATAGTAAATTTTCATACATGCCAGAAACTAATTTTTTCCAGTATTATTTCGTAAATTTTTTTAAATCAAATACAAATTATTTTAAATATTTCTCTTGAATTTTATATTTCCTAAATATATTTCAATTATTTTTAAAACCCTTGATTATTTTTATTTATTTTGCTGAAATGATGTCGCGTTATTATATATTTATTTATATAGACAATCTGAAAACCTTTAAAATTACAAACAAACATAGATTAGATTCATTTAGTATTAATATTGAAAATCAATTTGTTATCATAAATACTGCTTTTCGGTCCTGAAACTTATTTAGAAAAATATATTTAAATATTAATTATACAAAATTCTTGAAGATAAAAAATCCCATCCACTGTCCGGAATCAAACCCACGCCTTTCCAGTTGCTGATGCAGTGCGCTGACCATTAAGCTAAAGACGCTCTTGGAGTATACATATTTTGGAAGTAGTACTTTATGAACATAATATTCTTTGAACATATAGTTATGTATATGTTTATACATGAAATATATATTGAAAATATGTATGGTCCCTGAAAATAGTAATAACTAACATTTTTTTAATTCTAATAATTGTTTTAATTTTAATAATTAATGCGTATTGTGAAGTTTTTTTTCATTTCATTTTTCATTTTTCAAGTTTATTTAATCAATTTTATACATTAGAATCAGAAATTGTATTTGAAAATAATCGCATAAATTGTTAAATCCATAATTTTCTAATATAGA
This sequence comes from Probaryconus sp. ZL-2020, assembly GCA_022817065.1. NCBI lineage: Eukaryota > Metazoa > Arthropoda > Insecta > Hymenoptera > Scelionidae > Probaryconus > Probaryconus sp. ZL-2020. The sequence goes on from JABFQA010002830.1 coordinate 4,931, forward strand.
AATGGCCATTTCCTAATTTATTAGAATAACAGATTTCACTGCTTTTTATATCATTTAAAGTTAATAAATTCCAGGAGAATTGATCTTCATTACATATTTCATAAGATCGATAATGTTCATCATAGTTCACATCTTCAACATTTTTGGCCAATATATATATATCATCATCTTTTTTAATTAATATATGAATAATGTGGAAAGTAATCTTATTTTCATGAAAAGTAACAATAACATTATCCTTTTTTGTAGATATAATAGTAGAGACCAATATTCGTTATCACGAGGTACAGCTTCTCCAATTATCAGTGTTATGTATTTTATCAAGTTTAACATTTCTGCAGAACTTATAACAATAGATTTAATTTTCTTTTTTAAATCACTTTCTTTTATTGCTGTTGGTTTATTAACGCAGTTGTTACCATAATTAAAACCATTAATATGATCGTTAAGTTGTTGTAAAGAAAAAAAATGATCTGTGAAAATGAGATGATGTAAAATAAGAGCAATGTCGTAACGACAAATTCCTTCGAGTATATCGTGCATAGTATCGACAGCTAAATTTGTTGTAACATGAAAAGTTACAATCTTGTGGAAAACACATACCTCAGTTAATCCGGTTTGTTTACGATCATTAAGTATCAATTGAGTGTTATAATTTTCAAAATTTCGCAGTACTAACTCACTTTCTTTGATAACATTATTAATTTGATCATATTTAATAAGGCAAAATCTACAAAACATAGTAGCACGAAAACTTTCTTGGAATCCGAGGATCGCATTCAGACCAAGATTATCGCTAATTATTAAACCTAAAAGAAAACGAATTTTACGAGTGTCATTAGAAGTGTCAACTTTAATACCTTCCAAAGCGAGGAAATTTAATTCTTCAATGATTTTTGTAAAAATGATTTCATTTCCTACGACTTTTTTATCTATGGAATTAAATAAACCAAACAAAAATATATTTTCCAGTTTAGACGTAAATTGCAATGGCAAACAAGGGATACTAAGATAAACAGCACCCAACTTTGCTAATCCCCGATGTGATCCAATAACATTGTTACATTCATACTCATCGAAGTACATGAGTACTGGCAATATCAAATCTTCGTCATCAATATCAATTTTAGTTTTTAAGTCTGAAATCTTCTGCAGCCATATAGGACTTTGTATAAAATTGCTAATAATATTATTTTGAAGTTTCAAAGAATTCATATATTGTAGTGTTTTATCTAACACATCTGGCGCTTCAAAAAACTGTTTAAATACTTTACGGATTGGTATAAATTGACATTCTATTGACACATTATGTATTCTACTAATATTGTTTACTACTTTAAAGTCTTGTCTGTTACCAACGACAACAGTTTCGGGTTCTATAAATGTCTCATGTCTTCGAAAATTTGCAAAACGTTTATGTTCAGTTTTATAATTATAAAATAAGTTTGAAAATTGTTCGAAAGTTTCATCAATATTGAATAAACAATCTTGATTTACATTGGATTTTTCTAATCTATCGTGTACATCCGATTTTAAACACTGTAAAGTAGACTCCATTACATTAGACATTCCTTTCATTACATCGTCGATACATTTTCGTGAGATACCTGGAATTGCATACAATTTTGCAACAAATTTTAAAACTTGTTCATTTATTTGATGATAAGAATGTGTGTTCGTCTGAAAGAAACATTTTTCCTCGCCATTTACAATATTTGGAAAAGTTTTATCTTCACTGGAATCTGAATCTGAACCGGAATAAAAATGACTAAAAATACAATCATCTGAATATTCGTTTACCTCTTCTTTGCTATCCTCAGGAAATTCAAATGAATTTGTTGTAACATTAGAACTAAAAAAATCTTTTCCTTTATGATTTCTTGAGATATGTTTAACGAACGAATCTAATAAATAATACACTTTGTTGCATTTATCTTCCATGCATTTATCTTTAACATGATGAATAAGTACAATATTATTGTCTGTTGAAAAACTACACGCCGAACAACGCATTTTAAAAATGAAATTAATGCATATAATCAAAATAACAATATGTCATAAAACAATCACAATTTTTTTATAACGATGATATAAGAAATGTGTTCATTTAAAAATTACAACATTTTAGTAAGCAAATAATAATGAACACATTTTGCATTTTAAAATTACTTAAAACAGAGTTTTGTCTTTGACTTCTAATTTCTTATTGGTTGTTTAAGTGTCTCGCTTGTTCAACAAAAGCTTTATTCACATATCCACAAATAACTCTAACTATTTTAACCAAGCGTTCACCAGGAACAGAAATACATAATCCTGCTTTTTGAAGGAAAAGCCACAAATTTGTAGATGCTAAGGGATATTTGCAGTCAATTGAAAAAAAAAATTTTAATGCCAAATCAAATGCTTCAAGGCATGTAGCAACCTCATAGGTGACATCATTTACAATGACGTAGAAACCTTCAGGATTCAGTATTTGCCCAATTACGACTACTCTTGGTTGAAATGTTTCCTGTTTAGAGCGCAGATTTTCTTTAATGCTTTCTACTTTAGCGTGTAATTCAACAGCATTCTAAAAAAAATAAATATTAAAACTATAATGCAAATTGATTATAAGAGATAATATATATAGTTAAATTTAGATGAATACAATTGTTTTATAATTTTTTTTACATTTTCAACAGGTTTCTTAGAAAATATTGTTATTAGTAGAAATACATTAACATTTCGGCAGTGACAATATATATACCTCTAAATGAAGCAAAAATTCATTTCTTTTTTCTACAATGGTTGAAGTATTGGTTCGTTTTGAGTTCTTTCTTTCACGAATTACATACGGTAATAAGTAAAATACCACTGTATCCTGTTTATCTGAAAAAATTTATATTTATATATTTATATGCATATACATAAATAAAAAAAGCTACATATAATTATTCTATTTTTTACCTGCAGGTAGATTCGTTAAATTCAGAAAATACGCTAAATCTTTTGCATTTGTTATGTTAATTTTTTTCAATTCATCAATAATCACTTGTTTAATTACGCTCCATCTGTTTAATAAATTTAAATGCTTCTCTGGATATAGTTTATTAAAATCTACCTGTAACTATACGTTTTTAATTATTTAATTAGTTGAAGTGTTTTAGCAATATTTATAATTGATTATATTATATTAAATTAACATTACAATAAAAATTATTTACAAAAATTATGATACGTGAAAAAAAATACAACATATATTACCAGTTCTTTTCCTCTTTCTGTTTGTAGACAGGGTAATATTTCGTAATATTCATAAACGGCAAAACCATTTACTAACAAATTCTTCCTTCGTGCATTATAGCAATTATCCCAATGATGTGAAACTTCAATCCATGGATCTACGTGGTTCCTTAACCACTGCAGACTCTCGCTTTCTATAACAATAATTAAATGAGTAAACAAATATGTTACAGCTGCAACGAGAAATAAAACAAGTAAATTGAAATTTAACAATAAATTTGTGAACCTTCTGCATTGCTGACAGGTGGAATATTTTCCTGCTGCTTTTGTCTGTTACTTTGTTTTATTAAATTTTCTTGTCGCAAAATTTTTTTCTTATAAGTAAAATGTTCCCATAAACTACCGCCAGTTGCAATTCTATAACCATTTTCAATCGTAAAAGGTCTATAATAAACAGATTTACATTCCCCTGGGAATAACTTTTCACTTTCTTCTGACAGGCTTATGAAACGTTGTGTAGAAATGCTAAAAAATAAAAATGTATTAAAAGATATATAATTGTAATAGTAATAAAACCAGTTACAGTAAACTCTCTGTCGAGGCGAATAACTTTGTCCTTTTTTTCTTATGGATACGTTGAAAGATGAAAAGAGAAACAGATGTCGCCTCAACAAGAAGTTGACTGTAACTATGATTAGAGAAAATGCTGTTTCACCAAAGAAAGGATTTTTGTCAATGACAGAAATATATACCAAAAATCTGTTTCATTTTCTTCTAGTCGGTTTTGCACCCAGCGTTGATTCTCTCTTCCAATTACTACTCTAGATAAGCGACTTCTCATGGTATCATTTAAATATCCATGATTTTGCCAATAATTTATCACTCGAGTACCTTCAACGGTATATTTCATATATTCCCATAAAGACTAAAATTAAAAATGTACTGACATTACAAAATTATATTTAGTATACATATATGCAGATATTTAAATAGCCACAAGATAATTTTGTTAACAAACATTCATAAATGAAAACTTACACGTCTAGTATTTACAGTATCAGTCCGTTGGACATTTTCTGCACCTCCATCAGAAATATCAACCTGAAAATTGTTAATTTTTTATAAATAATTCAATTCAATTTTTCAATAAGAGAGTTAAACATTTTTCTTCTTACCGTGTGATCTCTTTTTTGACGTTTAGGTGGTGGATTTTTATGTGGATTCAATTGGTGGTGGATTCAATTACTGCATTTAATAAATTATCATTAATCCCATTTTCATCAAAATTTCTTTGTGAGATATTTTCAATATTTATTAATACTCCATTCTTTTCAATAGCATAAATTCCAATATTTTCGTCGTTAAGATCCTAAGAATGTACAAATGTAGCTTAATAATACAAAAATAATTACAATTTCCTTATATTTAATTCAACAATTTACCTCATAATTATCCTGCATCTGTGTCATTTTGATTTTTATATAATTATTAACTGAAAATTCAGTTCAATTTAAACAACTATTTACAGAACAATGCTTTACAGAAAACATAACCAAAATGATATCTGAACAATAATATAAAAACTTATATAAATAAATTGAAAATACTTACACTGTTATGACATTTAATGAGCTCCAAAACCCAGTCACAAAAACTGTACACTAATTTAATATTATTTTAATATTTAATTAAATAATATTTGTTTTATTCTAATTAGATTAACGATAAAACTCGAGCGAGTAACGCTTGATTAATTAGCTGGATTAATTTAGAATTTCAAAATCAAACATTTACTGTCGGTAATGAATTTTTGCGACTCAGAAATTAAAACTTTACTACCGACATTGAAATTTTACCATACTGAAGTAGAATTTTGTTCCTTCAGAAACAGATATTCTAATTTTAAATAATTACTGTTTTAATATTTCAATTTTTCCTATACTAATAATAACTTTTAATGTGATATTTACAAAAAAAAAAAAAACAATGTATTAGAATGTGTAAGAGTATAATGAGGAATCAATTCCATTAATACAAATTATCCTCAGTTTACCATACTAAACAAGAAGTTTCATATTAATTTTTTTTTGCGTGTAACGAATTGAATGTTCTTGCTCTCGCTTAAAGTTAGCGAATTGACTAACGCGAAGTCGGAAACTATCCGCATCGCGAACTTTCGAAATTTACTAGTTTTCGGAATCTTCTTAATTTACTATTAGCGATTCGGAATTCCGATCGCATTTAAAATCATATTAAGTGTCGAGTTACTCGCATTTAATTTTACCGCGATCGCGGAAGAACTATTTGTACCTTTGTACGCACGGAAAACGATCGTTTTCCGGAATTGTAAATTATAATAAATTTGTAAACCTGTTCTTGAATTTTATTTAATTGAAATAAACACTAAAATTAACTGTGGACTTTCCGTGTTTGTGAAATTATTGGCGAACCCTACGTCCAACTCTATTTTTCAG
>JABFQA010002831.1:0-10624 GCA_022817065.1 Probaryconus sp. ZL-2020
TTGCAAATTCTTTCTTTAAGTTACTTCTTGTAAATTGTTAACGATGTTCGTCTTTACAATTTCTTTAGTGAAGTTTTTCTTTTTGCACATTTTTCGATGAATTAATCGATGAGAACTTCAGATACATAAAAAATGCTTTTAAAAAAATGTTCGCATTTTGCTATTGCCTTTCCTAATTCATGAAAGAAAAGAAGAAAAGGATTATGATGAAACTATGACATTATATGTTTTATGCTTATTGCAAAAAAAGGAAAAGAGTCGTAGAATTCGCGGCAATAAAGATTCGTCCTCATTACCGGAAACGAGTCTTACGCGCGCATACAATGAAAACGGCGTTTCTTCATAGAATCTTTGGCAAGTCATCCTTTTTTTTATGCACTTAGCATAGACTGAAAGTTAACTTTAAATTGAGTCATTTTAGACGGTAATTACACTCACAAAAATCTACCACAAAAGATTTATCATTATTAATATCTAGTTGCATTCTGGCAATAATGATTCAATTACGACACAAGCGCGAAAATGATGTCACAGATTCGCAAAAGTCTATATGAACATCCAAACGATTATTCAAATCTATGTTAATTTTACTTTGCCATAAAATCGTACTGATTCTACAATTACTTCACCATTCAAATTTCCTCTTTTATTCGGAAAAGTCATTTTTACAAGAAAAAAAAAAAATAATTGCGAAATTTTCGAAACGAATGGAATTAATTTTTTAAACACTTTTAAGCGGGTTAAATCGCGATGTGAAATTGAATCCGAATGGAGATTATGAGTTATAAATAAAATGCTGAAATCAAAAAAGACACGTGTGCAGAACTGCGCCATTTTCATTTTGCAACTGACTGCCAAGGACATTTGCAGACACACAACGCTTAACGATAACGAAGGTACTCTGGTACGCATTCCACGGTTGCTGCAATTACGACAAATGAATATTTAATGCCTTTTTTTGCACTCGAATCGAACAAACTTTACACGTGATTTTATTGGTTACTTGCGAATCGTGTTAATGTGAAATTCCATTAACAAAGTGATATATCATTAATAATAAAATAATTTATGGATAATTTCAAACGACAACGTGTGAATCAATTTGGCAGGTGTGATTGTACAGTTCAGTGTGAATAGAAAATAAATGAAGTTCACACGAATTTTGAGAAAATTTGTATTGTATGCTCGAAATCGCGTTCACCCCTCTGAGAGTGCGCAACAAAAGATTTTCTGCGACGGATGTTGCACAGTCACCCTTAGTCGACGAGCAGTAGATAGAGGCTGGCACGTTTTATTGATTTTTCTGATTGCTCCAAGGCGCTAGAAGTTTGATCACGCTGGGCGACACTGACTCAGAGCAAAGCAAACTGTAGCACATTTCTGTCCATCTCACTTAATTTTCTTAACAACACAATTCATTCGCTTAACACCGTCATTCGTTACCTTTATTTACTTTTCATTTGCGACACCCCTTTCACTCTATTTTATTTATTACCCATAGCAACAGGTAATTTTTCTCGAGAAAAAAAAAATCTTTTTTTTTCAAAACAATTTAAATATTTTCATATCCAATTAGATGTGAAAATATATCTAATTGGATATGAAAATATTTTGCGTAGAAATGAGAGTCGATCTGAAGAATAAAATATAAATATGTCTGCAAAATCAATACGAACGAAAATGTTGTAAATCACGCGCATAAAACTGTCGCTGTTCCATTTTCGTAAATATAAAATTTACAATAATTTTTAAGTGCCGTCACCTTAAAATCCATCGTGCATTAATATTTTGTTGCAATTTTGTAGCAACCGTTACACGTCGCAACTTGCGTTTCTCTTTCGACTATGAATGTAATAACATTTTTTATACTTCTCGTGTGCATTTTCTTGTATCACCGTTTAAAATATGAATGATGTCTACGGTTGTTAAACTTTCTTATGAGGCAATTGAAGCTAAAAGTTCGAGTTGTTTTGAAACCATTAGTTACGTGCCACAATGCTCTCTAACATTTTCGACTTAGCAACATTTGCAGATATTGATTTATTATATTCCTTTTCTACATCATTCTGTGTTTCAATTTTTTTTTTTTTTTAATAGACAAAAATATATCCAAAAAACAATTTGTGTAAATGACATATTCGTGTAAACGAACAAATTAAATAAAATTGAAGACGACTTTTCTTTTATTTCTCAAAAGAACTTTCCTCCGAATATTTGATTATGAAAATACAGTCGCAAATTACTACGTCAGTTTCCGAGACTTGAATAATTTCATACAAGGCTGCATCTAACTGATTTGACCCCTCTTATGTTTCGGACAAGTTGCGAAGTAACTGTTAATGACAGGTGTAGATTCACGATCTGCTCCATTACTCTTTCAACCAAACGTAATTATATCATCGACTATAATCTGAACACTTAAAAAGAAGTAATATTTTATTTATTGATATATACTGTAAATCCAGATTGATATCATTTTTAAGTTTCAATTGGTTTGATCTTCAGATCGTATATGTGATACAAATGCCAGTGCTTTCAGTAATCCAATACACATTTCAAGAGTTTATACACTTAATGTTTCGCCTTCGAACAAGTGGAAAATTGCGTTGCCAGAATCCCCTGTCGATTCCTCTAATTTTCAATAAACGGTTTTTCTACCAAGTTTGCTGGGGAAAGAAGCAGACTGTTAAGATCATCCAATCATAAAGGTTATGTCAGAGAATCGCTTCGACATTTCCTCAATGATTGCATAATTCGCTCACTTGAGCACTTCAATTTTTTTCACTTCGGCGATAATTTTTATCTTATCTCAGTTCCGTACATATATTATTATTTAAAATAAATATAAATAGTTTAGGATAAACGTACACTGAGAAAAAGAAAGATGTGTGCTGAGAATTATACAATGAATTACTCTATGAAATATATTATACAATTATTTCGACTAGAATTTAGTTACTGCACTAAGAAAAAAAGTATATTAAAATTTAAAATAAAGTATAACAGTTACAAATTTTACAATACTTTATAAGAAAATTTACAAAGTATATTTGAAATTGCCTTAGTGCTTGCATATAGTCACGTTTCCTTATACTTTATTTTCAATTTTAATATACTTTTTTTCTCAGTGTGGAACTAAAATTTAGTCGAGCCAAACTATCAACGATTGTTTGCCTGTATTTAACTACCAAAGGCAGTAGACTCAATTATATTCTAGTTTAATCAATCATGATTTTTCTCAGTGTATGATATTGTTTGATGGAAAATCAAAGGATCGATTTTTTTAGCAACCGTTAACCATTATCGCAAAAGTTCAGGGAGGGGGGAAAGAGATAAACGTTGTCATGTCGGGGAACTAAATTGGTGTGGGATTACATCGCGGATAGTTGCTTAGGAACCACGTCACAACAAAAGTTCGTCATTTTTCCGTGACCGAAAGCTGGAACAACAACAGAGGGAAAATTATGCCCCGATGTTTTGGCGTGCCCCGATGTTGCTGCTATGAAATTATTGTCGAGTCAATCACCTCGCGTGATTCTCCTGACCGTCGTCGTCGTCGACGTCGCCATGGTGTTCGGACTTCCTGGTTCCCGGGTCGCAGTCTTTCTGGCGTCTGTCGGTTGATCGATGTGTCATCGACCTACATTTTTTCTTGCATATATAAACCATAGTGAAATAAATCGTTCAACGAAAACCATTATACCACGCAAAGGAAAACAGAAAAATAGGAAATAAAAATTTTTTTACACGCAAAAACTGAAATACAAATTTTGCATTTAATCGCGAAGTGGAAACACCTGAAAACGGCTATATTTTTCGTACGAAAAAAAAAGGGGAAAAAAACGTTTAATTGCCTTTCGGTGTTTTCCGCCTGACAAATTATTGTTTCGAAATAATAATTGGTAGTTAGGAAAAGTAGGGAAATACACGCATGTGGCATTAGTTAAACTTCCAAGTTCCTTAATTACAGAGTTCCATTAGCAAAGGAGAGTAATATCTACCTCGCCCACCATTAATCCTGAGCATTCCGCGACTGGCCAAACGCGCATATACCGAAACATTATTTTCACCTTTTCTTGCAGGAATTCGAAAGGGCGATTTGTTATCCCATGAAAAATAAATCAAAAACAACATCGCTCGATGAAAGAGATCGAGAAAAATGACGAAAGTAAAAGTGCAGCAGTTTTATTCGCTAAACAATCTGAATTTGTTTTCCACGGGACATTTTATTTATAGACTATCGTAGATAAGACGTTAGACAAAACATCGTCGTATGAAATTGAAAGACGTGCTGAGATAAAGAATCCAGAACCCTTTGGTCGTTTTTACATCTTCGATATACCGGTTTTTAAAACAAAACGACCGCACAACGGAACAACATTCCTCGACAAAAAGATAATTGGCAAGGTCCTCCTTGTCCAGGACGCGGTCGATGCAAGGGAGATACGCGATAACGAGACACCATTTGCGTCAGCTGACGCTCTTCTTCGCCATATTGATTCAACAAGATTCTCTAAAAATACCATACAAGTTCAAGTAGGTGAATCATCGAACTACTTAGCTTCGGATAACAAAACATCATGATTTAATATATGTTAATTATCACCAACACCTTCCAACGTTCATTAACAAATAATATGCATATTGTTTTTCATTCAACGTTTTCAATATTAACTGTAATTCGCAATCGTCATTCGCAAATCCTTTTAAAATTCTATAAAACGAATCTCAGACGATCCATTCGCAAAAATCAATTGAATCGATGTTGAAATTAGCAGCTAAAAATTGAATCAAAATAGATCTAATTCGCAGATTAAAATCGAAGAAACTACAGTAAGTGTGTCGATTAAAATCCTATTTGATTTTTGATATTTTTTTTTCTCCTGTAGAGCATCAAATCGAATCTAATTCTCGATTGCCGATCAATCATTCCACTCGATCTATCCTGAAACTGAACAGATGAGGTCGTCTGTCTCTTCGGGAAAAGAGGAACGTTGAACAGTCATGCAGAAACCGTTCGGTTCGTGGAACCATAGACGATTTTTAATTGGCAAAACCGTTAGCTAGTTTGTGTATCATTCGGAATGAGTGATACGCATAAGCAGATATCTCTCTTTGTGTGCGCGTTTCACACGCGCCAGCGCACTCACGTGCGAATCGCCGAGGGACGCTGGTTACAGATTCGGCGATGCTGTTTCCGGAATTGCGCATGCTCTGATCGCTCTTTTCGGTTGTCCTTTTCTTTGGTTCTTCTCTCCTTGTCTTTTTATGCTTCTCTCGAGTCGCCCTCCTTCTCCCCTTTTCATCTCAGATTTTCGTGCAGCACGTGTCGTTGTCTGGCCTTATGAAGGGCTCTGTTTCGTTCTGTATTCATTATTATCGACTCTTATCTTCTCAAGGAGAACAAACAAAGGAGCACTCGCGGCTGAATGCAATTCGGCACGAAAAATGAAAGCGAGAAGTAAAATGCTTTATCGTGATCTTGACCCAGTAGACACGCTCTTGCCTGGTTACGTAACTTTATTCTTTTTTTTTTTTTTTTTTTTTTTTTTTTTTGATAATGGCAAGAGAAACCGAGGGCACAAAAACCATAGACGTTTGACGGAATATCGTTTGTTGCTCGGCGATTGTTTATGAAACAAACGGCTGAGGAATTATGTAATGCGTTTTGAAGTTATTAACGACGCCGATTACGGCACAACAATGATCCTTAAGAAATTGTTTATTCCTATTTCACTAATTGTGAGAATGTGTTGATGATGAATTAGACAATGTCTTTAATGATTTATTATGATGAGAGGTTGTGTAGACTCATTAATGAGGATAATCGTGCTTTCTAAAAATGAATCATTCCATAAATCGTAATCAACATTTTTATTTTTATTTTTTTTTCATCTTTAATTATCTGATAATCAGGATTTCGATTTGCGACTCACTCGAAACCGTGTTTGTTTGTGTTTTTAGTTTATCTATAAATCAGTATCAATCGCGTTAAATTCGAATGTACTCCGGATTGTGACTCATGAAATGCACACCTATTTTCCAATTCTGAATCATTTGTTTCTTCAAACAATTTTTGTTTTTTAAGGATGTGTCTGACGGAACAAATTTACTCCCATTACAGTCCTTTTTATACGACGACTTTCTGTGTTGTATTAAGATTCAACAAACCAGTTTACAGTGACTCACTTCATTTTTCATTTCGAGATTAATCATACAAATTTTATGATTTTTCGTAAGAAATTTTTGCTGATCTTTTTTTTTTCTTTCCGTCTACATGTTTCGTTGAGAGTTTTTTTTTTTTATTTAAGAAATGTCATTTCATTAGATGATTTTTTTAGTCTCACGAACGAACAAGATATTCCTTTGTCTTAACTCGTTTGAAGTGAAATGTATTGAACGACGGTAAATTTGATCTGAGCTTTTCATTGTCAAGTTTTGAGCTGAGAGTCACTGTTGGGCCGGTATTCTCTCTAGCTGGTGGTTACACGCTCACCTTTTAAAAGGCTGGTTCCAGTCCAGCCAGGTATAAGTAGTATGGGACTGATGGCAGCCCCGATGCCCACAGCGTGTATTATCATTACGACTCAAAGGCCGACGAGCATACACAACTTTGTATATGCTAACAATTTATATATACATATAGAATAAGTATTTCTGTGTATACATATTGAAAGCAACGTATCGACTGGCAATTCGTGTACGCGTATCTCCAGATAATATACATTTTCCACGAAGTCAATTTTCTTACTGCTAAAGATTGCTGTTGCAAAATTGTTATACAGTTAAATTTATATTGTATAGTCTTGTAAAATATTTATATTGTCTTAAGTATACCTTTATCTAAGAGAAAAAAATATTTAACGTCTTGCTTGGAGAAAGAACGAAAAAAATTCCGATATCACATTGTACTTATTGTTGTCGAAAATTCTTTAGTCAAAAAAAAAGTTTAGCAGATATTTTTACAGACTATTTGCAATTTTGGAAGATGTTCGAGTTGAATTAAATTATAAAGATAAACATTAATTGCTAAAGTTTCATTGTTTTTTTTTTTTTAATAACACATGCTTCAAGAAGAAATGTTATAAAAAGTGTTTCATTGATTAATCACTAGGCAATTCCAAAAAAAAAAGTTAATTAGTATTTTATCATATATTAATGACTTTAAAATATACAATTTTTTAAACAATTACATTGAAACTCTCGTTTTTATTCGAAAAGAAATTGAACTAATATTTAATTAAACATGCTGTGATTGCGTTGTAATACATTGCATTACGTGTAATAAAAAATTACGATTACGTAGCTTGATAAACATTGTTGTTAATTAAACAACGTTTCATTAATGCTATAAAACCATCGTCTTTAATCAAATCAGTATAAAAATTGACTTTAGGTAAAGAAGAGTTGGCGAAAAAAATGATAACTTTATTTACACAAGTAGAAAAGTACTCAAACAAGTTCAGCATAATCTCGTAGAATGCTATTAATAAACAGTTAAGGCAAAAAGTCTTGTGTAATCCCCGAAACTTTAGATTCTTTGACCTGGAACATCAAATCTTTTACGAGTATATTTCATTTAATTTTTCATTTATTTAGTAATATAATATTTGCAGAAATAACTTGAGTAAAAAAAAAAATCCCAGCTGGGCAACATCGAATGCTATTTTCAGAATCAACTTTTGATCTACTTCTGTAAAAATATTCATCACGAAGTTCATTGATCCCATGATTGAATTATTTGACTTTAATGATGCTTTGAAATAATATATTCAGCTAAATGTATCTAATGGAAAACTAGATCTGGATTCAATTAATTGATCAAAATTTGATACAAATGGTATTCTGAACATAAGTCAAGTTGCAGAACCAGAATAAGATCAAGTTATCATCAAGTACAGCTAAATACACGATTAGAATGCAAATATATGGTTAACCGTTTCATGTTCATGATCCAGGATTTTACCCCCAGAAAAATGTAATCAATTTCACAAATCTTATTAGAACTTTTTCTTGCAATCAATTGACAAATCACTTAGTATCTTCAGACGAATGATCACCAAGTTTTTGGATAAATCAAATTTCTGAATTTCTTGATAATCGAAGAGGTTTCGTAGGAGGCAAGTGTTGATGCTTTTTAATTCTAAATTCATCATCCTATACCTAATGTGTTGAATGTATCCATGTCTCGCATGCTCCAGCAGGAACCCAGGGTTCCGCATGTCGAGGTTCTCGAAGACCATTTAACCGTGCACTTAGGCGGCAAAAATCGCGCACATGTCACACCAAAAAACCCCGAGACTTCTCACAGCTTCGAATTCAAAGCGCGTTTAGCAACATTGCTCCGGCACACAAGATCGCGAATTCTCGACACAGGAATTGGGCCACATTCGCGCGACGAATAAGCCAGTCTGGCCGAATTCCGGAAACCGCGATGATTCATTTTTCGGGAAAAATCACATACGCTAAATAATTCGGGAACTCGTGGTATTTGAAAGACACGCGGCGAAAAAAAAAAACAGAAGGGGTGAGGGATAATCGGACGTGCGAGCACTCCGGCGTTTGCGAGGAGACTGAAGAGTGACACGAGCCGGCTCTGGCAGACTCGGAGAGCGCAAGCGAACGCGAACCCAGTCGAACCTGGGGGACGCCTCTCTTGCCCCTTCGGCTGGAAACCAAGAGCGTCTTCGATCGAGGAAAGTGCATCACCAACGCACCAGAGTAGGGAGAAGACGCGAATACGCAAGGCTCTATGGCACCATAACACATTTTCCCGTGTCTGTTTATCAGTCGTCGTGATGATCGTAACCTTTGTCCTATCCAAGACAATCGGACTCCGGGACTTAATGGTAGATGAATCCGACCGATGGATTCCCATAACTTTGGGAGAATCGATTTTTTCGATATCTTTCACTGATTTCCCAATCGGAAAAAAGTTTGTCAAACTTTTTTATTGCGTAGGCAGTTGATGCGTCATCTTTCCTTGGATTTACTCTTCTGTAACTCGAGGTCCTGAATTCACAGGAAATTATGCAATCGGGTATTTTCCAAAATAAGAGTCAATGAACTGGATCAAGTCACAGAAGAAGTGAATTTCATGGATGGGATTTGGACATTGGTTTGGGTATTCTACGGAAATAAGAAATGCTTTCATTCGAGGAATAAAAATTGAAGTAGAATATTTGGGATACCGAATAAACATCCAGCTAATCAAGGGTTGCATTGGAATTCTGTTGAACTCGAGCATGAAGAAGTAATTTTTCTTGTGTAGTAATTGCCATTGATGAAGATTTTATGAAGTTTGAGAATGAGTTTAAAAGTTAAATAATGAGATTAAGTGCAAAATGCAAATTTTACACTTAAAACCTAATACTTAAACGTAATGCTTGAGCGAAATGCTCCTGGCTTTTAAAAATCGAATCTAAATTTCTGCTCACGTAACCAACAACACGGCAATGTTTTAACTTTTCCAGTTTTACATTTTGCAGAGATGGTTATTATGGTAAATTATTATTCTATCTTCAGCCGGTAGATAAGACCTTCGTGCACTTTCTGTTGAATAGCCATAATGAAAAAGTTTGAAAATCGACGTGTACGAGTTTGAAAGGAGTAATGATACACCTAAACAAAGACTTTCGATAACGAAACTTTCTAAATTCGAATTTCTGTTTGTCTTAATTGTTTTGAGAACAATTTTATTTTTACTACGAATTATTCTGAAATCATTTCAAGTCATAATTATAACAGACAAAAATAATAAAAAATGGAATACAATAATTTTTGCTTGTCAGATAGATTCAATCGTAAATTAGAAATCAAAGATTTACCTTACAAACAATTTTTGATTCATACGTGTAAGTACACGGAATTGTTGTCAGTAATTAACGAGAAATTTGTTCGAAATAAATTGATATAATTATTGGAAATTCAAGGAGAATTACTTGGAAAACAGACTGAAAACCCGTTTAAAAATTCATTAGCGACTCATTACATCCGCGATGGGAAGAACTTATTTGAAAACTCATCGTGGAAGTCTATAATTCTATAAATTTTGCTTACGCATAAAAACCTGTACTGAAATTTGATGGATAACGTACAAAAATTAATATTTTCCTAAGATTTCTATACCATATTTCTTTTTACATGGGGTAAAAATTGTTTACCCAAATCAACTGATTATAATTTCTTCTATTAATTTCTTTTTTTTTAATGAAGCAGCAATTGCATAAGAAATAACGAAATACTTAACGAGCCATTTTGCAAGCGTAAAACGAAATTTGCAGTTAATAAAAATGTAACGAACTATAATGAGCTATTTGAAATAAATCCAACTAAACCTTTCACTGAGTTTTCAATTAATTTAACTTTCCAGATAATTCAAATCCACGGCTCTTGCTCCACTACTAACGCAAACAGTTTTACGCCATACATTAGGCAATGTTCCAAATTTTACAAGCTTTGTTTCTTTATTCTTTAATCATATATTTTGAAATGTGCATTGCAATTTTTAGAGCCTTCTTAAATTGACATAATAAAGAAATTTTATAAGCACAATATCAGACTTACATTACACAAAACCAATATTTTCATTTATTTAATACAATAAATATACTTAATTAACAAA
>JABFQA010002832.1:0-10622 GCA_022817065.1 Probaryconus sp. ZL-2020
ATTGATGAACGAAGGAATTTGTCCTTCAATACGTTCGAGAGAATAAAACAAAATAGAAAAAAAAATATTATGAGAATGATTCGACAGATTATTATTAAAATTATTATTTGAAATTTTTCTGTATAAACTTGGTTAATATGTGATTTACATTTTACATTACAGATATTTTTGTTTTGTGATCCAAAATCGAGTGGTTAATTTGTTGAAAATTAATGTATATATATTTTCCGTATATTTAGGTATTCAACTTGCCAAATTTAAAAATCAAAGGATCAAAAATGGAACCCAAGGGTCTGGAAACAAAGGCCTTGAAAAGAGTGATTGAAAAGGCTCAGAAAAATCTGGGTTTGACTGGTGAACAGCCAACATTTCAGATCGACATAAATTCTGATTATTGCACCATAGAATTCGAGGATGGATCCATGACCAGATTAAGTAGGTTAACCACTTTTATCTTTTTCAGTTCTTGTACGTACATCTAGGCAACTTTTAAACAACTCAACAGCGCTTACGGGAGTTTTAATTATTGAAGGGGTTTTCTTTGAGATTTAAAGATAAACCTTACTTTTGATCGATCAAATACGAGTGAAACCTTATTTAATCTGAACATTATGTTCAAAGTTGTACAACTTTCGAGAGTGCGAGTGTATGGACTAGCTATCCTTTATTTTCCGACTCATGAGTCTACTTAGTGTGAAATAGTCATGCTAAGTTTAATTGTCATCGTTAAAATAAGCCCTGTCAAACTTGGAACTTGATCGAAGTGCGATTTTAATGAGTGTTTACGAGTGAAAAACTGTTTTGTCACACAAAACTTGCCATTGGGTCATTCATTTCAGAAGATGGTTGCGTTCGCCATTGGAAGAAATAGAATGATTGGGGATTCTCTCTGAAGCATGTTGTGTTCGCATGTGGATGGGATTGTCCTGCTTCACAGATCTTTCGTACGTGTGTTCCGTGCAAAGGTCTTGGGAGCATGTTTCGATTCCTATTTGAGATTTCATGATTTATATTTGACAAATATATTTCAACGAGAGAAATAATTAAAGAGTGTTACTTTACAGATAAAAAGTCATTGAAAGATGACTGGGACGAGTTAATCCAAGAAATCAAGGAGTTTAAACAAAAACAATCGGCAAGCGATGACAAGGGCGAGTTACAGGAGAAAAATGTTAAAGAGGATGAAACTCAAATGGAGATTGATTCCTTGACTCTTTCAACAAATTTACCAGAGACTGCGAGTGATATATCTGAGAGTGAGGAAGCGAGCCTTTTGGCCGATCCTGAGGACGAGAGAGCTAAACCAGAAAAGCATCCTCAAGTTCAGAAGAGTGTGACTGAAATTGAGATGGTCAGTACTTCAAAACAGATGATCCTAAACGATCCTGTTGTTCAAAATGAACCTTCATGTTCTGGTGAGTAGCGGATAGTATTCTTCTTTTCTCAAATGGCTTGTAAAGTCTATCTGGTAAAACTGAGATTATTAGAAAGAGTGTGTTGAGAGTGATGAGTGTGCGCAAACTGTATCGAGTGATTTATCTATTTTGCATAGGTGTGAATGTTACAAATGAAGCAAGTTCCAAAGATTCTGTCAATCAGAAAAACACAAAGCCAGAGAACAAGAAGAAGACATCGGAGAATCAGGAAGAGCCAACAACTGGCCTGAAAGAGTTTACAGAAACAATGAAACTGCTCATTAAGGTGATCCTGGATTCACAGAAAGAGGTGCAGTCGACGTTGACTTCGATTTTGCAAAATCAAATGACTGTAGCTAAAAATTCGAGAGCTCCCCAAGTAAGATCTGTTGTTGACTTTCCTGTGAAACAAGGACCTGTGTCGTTTACTTCCACTGTGTCGACTAATTGTAAAATTGCCAGAAAGAGTGAACCTGAGAAAACTGTTAGTCAGGAAGACAAAACAATTAATACTAATAAAACGAGTGAAAATGTTAGTAAGAATGAGAGTGTGACTAACCAAACAAAAGATGTAACTAAAATAGAGTGTATGGGACGGGACAGCATTAAGAGAGATTACAAATTAACAACAACGACCAAATTTGAAAATTTCTATGAATTTTTCACTTCCGAGTTGCGAATCTTAGATTTATTGTATGTAATAGATAAAAGTATAAGACCTCCTAGAGATTTAAATGATACTATTGCTGAAAAACACAAATATAAAGTAAGAGATATTTTGATGAATAGAGTAGATTCAACTTATAATTGCAAAATACTTAAAATACAAGATCCAATAGAAATGTTGGGAATGATAAAAGAATTCAGACGTTGTGAATCAAATGTAAATAGTAGCATACTCCGGAAACAGTTGCACACCATGTCATACAATCCTTCCCGTGAAACTGCGGTGCAGTATTGGGATAGATTTGAGGAACTGGTGCGAAATTACAATTTACTTGAAGAAGAGTGTCAATTAACAGAAAATGAAAAACGCGATGCCTTTTATAATTCGGTCAGTGCTGCCTTTCCCACGCTCAAAGATGTTGATTTTATGACTAAAACTCAAACTGGTGTAGGTTTGACTTATGAAAAACTAAAGAATTTTGTTATTCAGGCTGAAGCTGCAAAGGCAGTGGTGAATACCCCGGCTATACCAGCCAAGACGAGTGCAGGGCCTTCGGCTTCTCTGGCTGGACCTTCCCAGGTAGTGAGATGTTACGAGTGCGGTGATTACGATCACATGAACTACGAGTGTCCAAGGAAAGGTCAGGGAAGAAGAAAGTGCTACGAGTGTTTGGAATTCACCGATCACATAGCATCGAATTGTCCAAAACGAGTGTCTCGCAAGAGAGGAAATCAACGTGGGCAACCAAAAGGTAAACTAATTCAACAAAATTTCAACAAATTTAAGGGGACATTCAAGCAAAATGGTTAAAATCCGTAATTTTTAACAGATTTTGATGTTTCTTTTTTTATTTTATTCTTCTAGTTCAATATAATTAAGTTTTTAAGCTAAAACAATAAATTTTTTTTTTTTGTTACTGTAATTGTAAATAACATTTGAAAAAAGGCTATATTCAAAATCGTTCCTGGAGTTAAATAACTGACCAATTCACTTCGTTTTTTTTTAGAAATGTTTGGAATTTAGTGGAGAACAAATTGTCTAGACGGAATTTTGATATTATTTAAAGTCAAAAAGTAATACTAATTTTTCCAAAAAGTTCTGAAAAATGGGCTTAAAAACGAGCATTTTTTTAGTAAAATGTTTATAAAATTGTTAAAAAACAATTTACCAAAAATCCGTCTAGACAAATTGCTCCCAATACTCTCCCGATCATTATTAAAAAAAATTACGTAAATCGGTTATGAATTGCACTCCAGGAACGATTTTGAATTCGAGAAATTGTGAAAAATGAAAACTCGAGAAAAACGTATTTTAAGTTTCACTTGATATGTATTTGACATTGTATGAGGCGCGTAAAAAAATCATTTTCAGTCATTTTGAATCCGATTTTTTGAAAATAAATTACACCACATGAAAGAGAAGGCTTCAAAGTAGTTAAATACGTAATAAAAATTGTTTCCACTTTTTTTTCATTTTTGGTCATATTTTGCTTGAATGTCCCCTTAATGGTTTCGATCGAAAACTCCATTCGAGTAACAAAAGATCATTTAAACCAAGGGGAAGGGGGTTTAAGCAAACAGGGTCTGGTAATATTAGACGAGTGCAAAAAGATTTTAAAAGTAGCGGGAAGTCAAACAATAACTTAAGCTCAGTCAAACGAGTGTATGATAAGCAAAGTCGAACAGGCATCTCTGATAAACCACGAGTGAATTTTATTTCGAAAGATTCATCAGGTAATTATAAATGTAATAATTTGCATTTAAACAAAACGAGTGAATGTTTAAATCATAAGAGTGACGATGTATCCTTGAAACAAAATGACACAAAATCGAGAGTTTTTGATTCTGAACCGGAGATTATTGCAGATAACAGCACGAGTGAAAAAGACAAATACTTATCGTTTATAGCAGATTCAGGTGCTACCGATCATTTGATTAACATTGAAGAAGTCCTTATTGATTTTTAAACTATTGAGAACAGATCTGTTAAGTGTGCCAATACCGATTCAAGTGCAGACTTACCTATGAGCGGAAAGGGTAAAATAAGAGTACTTAGAAAAGAAACGAGTGATTGTTTATTTGAATTAGATAATGTAATCTGTTGTGCAAATTTATCCGAAAACTTATTGTCATTAAGACGATTTGTTGAAAAGGGTTACAAGATTAAACTGGACGATGAAAAATTGGTGATATTTAACCCTTTTACGAGAGAAATCCTGATGACAGGAGAATACGAGAGACCTTACTGGATAATCGAGTGCAAAGTAAGATCCTATTGAAATGCACGAACGGTTGCGGCATACGATGCAGGTTTGAATCAAACTGAGAGTGAAGTAAGACAGAAAACGGACCTTCATATCCCGGGTTTGATAGAAGAGTGGTACAGCAAAGACGAGAATAAAAATATTGAATTAAATACTTTAGAGTACGAACAAACAATTAGAGAAACTGAAGAGTGTAATGGCCAAAGTGAACAATCGACTGAAAAGACCATAGAAAATAACTTAAACGAGAGAATACCAAAAGAACTTGAGAGTGTTAATAAAGATTCTTTAATTATTGAAAACGTATTATCTAAATTTGATACAAGCATAACTGACAGGAAGGTCACTAATTTGGATGATTTACCTGATGTAGAATTGATCAAGGAAGACTTTGATTTTAGAATTAATGAAGTTAGTAACGTAAAATTAGATCAAGTCATGTTATAGCATACTAGATTGGGTCATGCGTCGATTGATTACTTACGTCATTTACTGAGAATATGGAAAGATAATAAAGAATTAAACAAGATAGATTTTAAAAATTACGAATTAAATTGTGAAGTCTGTGCAATAAGTAAAATGAGAAAATTTGAGTGAGAGATCTAGAGCGACTAGACCTCTGCAAATCATACATTCTGACGTTATGGGGAAAATATCTCCAGCTACACACCCACATGGCTATCGATTTATCTCTGTTTTTGTAGATGATTTCTCTAGGTTGGCATTGGCCTATCCAATGAAAACCAAAGATGAGACTGGCTATTGCCTGGAACAGTTCCTTAAGAGTACTAGAAATATTTTAGGTAAATATGAAAAAGTATGTTTTCTGAGATCGGATCAGGGAACAGAATATTTGGGAGGTTACACTAAAACAGTTCTTGAACGAGAGAATATCGAATACCAAACGGCATGTCCCGATGCGCCACAGCACAACGGGATCTCTGAACGATTTAATCAGACAATTCAGGGCAAAGTGAGAGCTTTGTTATTTGATTCGCGACTACCCTTAAATATGTGGGATTTAGCTTTGAGTGCTGCGGTACACGTATATAATAGAACCCCACATAGTTCATTAGATTTTGAGACACCCATCTCTAAATTTGCCCCCGATTACAAATATGACATAATGTGGTTAAAACGCTTCGGTTGTTTAGCTTATTGGAAAATCACGCGGAAACCCGATTCGAAATTTTCAGCCAGGGCAATTCGTAGAATCTTGGTAGGTTACAGACACTCGGGTTATTTGTTTCTGAACCCCGAAACTGGAAAGTTTTTCGAGTCGCGTAACATTAAGTTTAATGAAAAATTGACTTACGGGGATAAATTTAGTAAAGATTGCATAACATCTTGGCCCTTGCCATCTGAACAAATTGACTTGAGAGAGTGGTTCAATTCGTTTGAAAAAGAAAAGAGTGTAGATATTACAAGTAAGAGTGAAAGTTCAGATTCGATTGAAGGCAAGGGAAAAAGGGGTAGGCCCAAGAAAAGACGTCTAGAACCGGAGGGAGCGAGTGAACTTAAAGACAAACAAATTAGAGTGACGAGTGCAATTAGAGAACCTTATCTAACACGTAGTAAAATAAAAGATACGAGTTTTGCTCAATATACCGATTTACTTGCATTAACCGAAAATTTTGAATTCCCACAGGTAGATGAAGAATCCGACATGACTGACAACGAACATGACGATAACTTATTACATACTTTCTTTGCTGATTTGAACGAAGATCCTTCAAGTTATAACCAGGCAATAGAGTCTGATAATAGGGACGAGTGGATAAAAGCGATTGATAACGAGTTAAATTCTATGTTGAAAAATCATGTTTGGGATATAATAGATAGACCAGAGAGGGATTTAAAGGGAAAAAGATTAAACATTTTAGACACAAAGTGGGTATTTAAACGTAAAATAGAAAACGACGGAAACGTTAGATTCAAAGCGCGACTAGTTATTCGAGGGTTTAAAGACAAAAAACCATACGATCTAAAAGAAACTTATGCACCGGTTTCGAGACTAGCGTTGATTCGTGCCGTATTAGCTACCATTAATTTTCATGGTTATATAGCTTATCAATTAGATGTAAAAACTGCTTTTCTTAACGGCGTTATAGACCATGACATTTATCTAGAAATCCCTAACGGAGTTAAAATGAGTGACGATTTAAAACGAGTGAAAGTTTGTAAATTGAGAAAAGCAATGTACGGTTTAAAGGTTAGCCCGAAATGTTGGAACGAGAGATTTACTAAGGTCGCGAATTCCATTGGTTTGATTAACGATGATAACGACCCATGTCTATTTACTTTAAAATCAGGCAAAATAATTGTAATTTTACTAATCTACGTCGACGATATAATATTAGCAGGTAATGACAAAGTAAAAGTAGACGAAATTAAATATAAACTAAGGCAATCGTTCGACATGTCTGACTTAGGCGAACCAAGGAAATTCTTGGGAATGGAAATTAACAGAAATGTCAAAACACGAGTGTTAACGTTAACCCAGACAGAGTATATAAATAAAATAGTTAAGAAATTTGGCTTTGACAAAGAATATCCAAAAGGAACTCCCATGGTTACTAGAAAGGTGGCCAATAACGAGAGAAAACAACGAGAGAAAGACATTAACAATGAAAATTTGCATGAAACTGTAAAATTAATAAACATCCCTTATAGAGAAATGGTTGGAAGTTTGTTGTATCTGGCTGGTTCCACCAGACCAGATATAGCTTACGCTGTCAATGTCCTTAGTCGACATCAAATTAATCCAACCGAAAACGAGTGGAACTTAATAAAAAGAGTGTTTCAATACATCAAAGGAACGAGTTCTATAGGTTTGAGATATTTGGGAAAGAGTGACGACTTAACTGCATTTTCGGATGCAAGTCTTGCAGATTGCAGGAATTCCATCTCAACTGGTGGATTCATTATAAAACTGTTCGGAGATACGATAGCCTGGAGATCATATAAACAAAATTATGTTGCAATTTCAACTTGCGAGGCTGAATATGTGGCCATGAGCCATACTTGTCAAGAGTTGGTATCTTTGGAGAAATCCATTTCTAAAATTAATAATCAAAGTTATCTTTCAGCCAGCTTAAAATATGACAATCGAGCAGCGGGTGTGTGTGCAAAATCAATTGGCACAAACAAGCTGCGTCACATGGTAGAAATCCATAGAGATTATCTTAAAGAGTGCGTTAAATTAAATAGAGTGAATATCGAGTGGGTTTCGACTAAACATCAGTTAGCTGATATCATGACTAAACCTTTGAGTTTGGTTTTGCATAATGACTTGCGAAATAAGATCTTAAATTATGATTAACGAGTGGAGTTTTTTGTTATTGACGAGTGTAAATAATCATAATAACAATTATAAATTTTTCATAATATTAATATCTGTTTATTCTTTTCAGAAGATTCTGAAAAACCAGATGAGTAACGAGTTAACCCCAGGATTTCCACTTTAATACATTTAGAAATCATTTGAGTTTAGTTTTATTTTGTGGAATATTCTTAATTTTTAAGTATTGAATCAAAGCTTGTATTATTTGTATTATCTTGCGTTTAATCATTGTACTATCAGATCATATTATACTTTATTGTATTGTTTTACGAGTGATATTATCAATATAGATTTGATTTTATATTAACGAGAGTTTTGCTCGGGAGGGAGTATTAAAATTGGTATATGGCGCGCTCTCCCGGCCGCGCTCACTACTGTATATAAACTCGCTGCAACTCCGTATGATGCGCACGCGACTTACACGTGCCGGTTTCTGTAAGAAATCAGTTAGCATTACGATTGTCTTGAGACAGCCCTGCTGAAAAAAACGATGTCGTCTGACGACATCGTAAACGACATCGCAAACGACATCGAAAACGACATCGTCAGACGACATCGTCGATCGACATCGCCAGACGACATCGAAAACGACATCGAAAACGACATAGTCAGACGACATCGTCAGACGACATCGAAAACGATATCGTTAGACGACATAGCCAGACGACATCGCCAGACGACGTCGAAAACGACATCGAAAACGTCATTGTCAGACGACTTCGTTAGCTGATATTGTGTATTGGAGAATATTTAACCCATTTAATATTTAACCTACATTTAGGCCAGACTCCTATATATTTTGGCTTTCTTTGATAACTGTATTTGCTATAAAAATGGTTATTAAAAAATTCGTTTATAATCATTATCTATGTAGAATTTCCCGCACTTTCAGAATCTTTTGAGAAAATCGGAAAAAAATTGTGATTCAAAACAGTTGTGTGTGTTTATTTGAAAAACATACAATTTTATGGACAAAAAATATTTCTTTTTATTTTTTTACCGAAAAGGGTGTTAGATTTCTCTGGCAATTAAAAATTTTGCGTCCGTAGACCTCAATCTTTAAGATGTACATCATAAAATATTGACATTCAACAAGGCGGTTTCCAAAATCGCAGTCCGAAACAACAAAATTTTATTTGTTTTTTTTTTATTATTTCAATAATATTAATTTTAATTTATAAATTTAGATTAGATTTTTTTAAGTTTTTGGAGTTGCTGATTACGAATGATATGTCAAATTTTGCAAATTCAAAATACCGAATTCGAAATGACGGACAAAAATACATTTTTTTATTTATAATTTTATGATTTTTGGACAATTTTTATTCACTATTTTAAATTTGAAAAATTTCATAAAAGATTTGTTATCTATGACTCCAAAAACTTAAAAAATATCATTTAATATTATTAATTTATAAATCTAAATTAATATTCTTGAGATAATAAAAAATAGCGATAAATTTTTGGTTTCAAACCGCAATTTTAGAAACTACCAAAATTTCTTGCTGGTCTTATTTATTTAATAGACCAGCAAGAAATTTTGGTTTTAATTATTTTTCTATTTTTTTTTTAATTTTCAGACTTAATACGCATTGTACAGTGCGTATTGTTGTTATTATCTACAGCGCTCATCAGTGCATCATAATACATATTGCGAGTCTCTGGAAGATTCTAGATCTCCAGAAATTCACAATATAATTTTAATTTTATGCCATTCAAAAAAAAAAATAGCATTTCGATGGCACGGATTACCACAGGTGAGAAAAAATTGCCATTGTGTAAACCATTTACCACATGAACGATGCGGAAATCATGCATGTAATTTTAAATGACAAAAATGGCTTATCACGTGTTTTGAGAAAACGTTACGTTTTCAGACTCGACAGAGGTTTTTGGGATGTAAAATTTGGAAAATTGTTTGATTGAAAAAATTGTACTCCAACCAAAAAATTACTGCGAAATACAAGAGTACATTGTTTTAATGCCAGCTTTGAAAGGCAACAAAAAACAGTTATTCACAGAAGAAGCTAATTATAGCCGATTTGTGACATAATTAAGATGGGTTTTTGAAGCAGTACATTTTGTAATTGGATCAAAATTCAATCGTCTGTATAATGAAATGGACAACAAACTGCTACCAAATGCTCATTTGTACTTCAGAATTGTCTCTTTCCTCGTGAATTGTTTCGGCAAACGCTTGAACTGTGACATTGATATGCAAGATTAACGCCCGTATCAAATACACGAGAAAGTTAATTTTACTTGCTGGTTTTACAAAAAAAGTATACGCATCACGGGCTCGAACAGGCTATTATCGCCCGCAACAGTTAAAACTCAAATCGAAGTTGCAGAGCTACCTCAGATTTGTTTCAGGGTCTCTCGTGTGCTTAGGACATCCTCGGGACCCCGAAGCTTCGCCTTGGGGTACCTCTGGAGCTCCTAATTTAGTTGTAACTCTCGCAGGCGATAGTAGCCTATTTCTCCCCCTTGATACGTAACATACTATAATATTCATCAATCGCTGTTTTTGTTAGTTTTTATGTTAATAATATTACAGTCATAATAACAGTTTTTCATTTTACTAACAAAGAACATTATTTAAATTTTATTCAACACTTTAATAAATATAAAATAAAAGTATAACTTCATGAACGTTATTTAATTACTATTCCCCATACATCACAATGTCTCTAAATTCAAAATCATAATATTAAACACAATATACATTACTTTGTATATGATATATGGATAAAAATTTAAAACTGTAAAAACGGGACTTCACTAATTTCAAATCCTCGGCTAATCTGAACAATGAAAAGAGCTCTACTAAACGTGGTTCAAAATATGTCTGAAGTTTGCATCGTTTAATTCATCGAAAACTTTCAAAAATGAAAAATTTGAGAGACATGAATTTTTTCTTCTTTTTTCTTTTTT
>JABFQA010002833.1:0-10622 GCA_022817065.1 Probaryconus sp. ZL-2020
TATCGGTTTTCATTTGCTGGGAACCAACCAACATAATAAACTCTTTATTACAAATCTTTAAAATTTTATTAACTAAATGGGGATTCATTTTATCAACTTATAGAAAATTAAAATATTCTATTTAGTTCAAAAAATTAGCATAATTTTTAATATACTAATTTAAAAATTAATTTTATTAAAAAATAGTTTGATCGTTTGTAAACGGATGAAAAGTTAATTTTTCTTAAACTAATCGTACACGTACGATTGAAAATTTTTGTGAGATATCGTATATTACAGTTTTCTATCCGTCACAAACATTACAGATACCTCATTAGTTACGATTAAATTTTGGACTTTTTCCAGTCGTAACCAATCGTTTCTCATTTGCAGTTAATTTAAAGCCGTTAATTTAAAACTTAGAAAGCTCAAATTTATATTTTGAAAGCATTTTTGATGTTTTCTCAGTATAAAGTTTAGTTTTTTCAGTTTTTAAATTACTTATAAATTAATTTTTGGAATCTAAATCAGAAAGTAATTTATTATAATAATTATTTAGAATAATGAGAAATTAATTTATTATTATAAAGATTTAGAATAAATTATTAACTTTTTAACTTTTAACGCGAAATTAATCATGTCATAGAAATCTTGCATTTTTATTGCACAAATGATTTTATCGATTATGCACTGTTATTTGCCTTGATCTACAACTCCATTAATTTGTCACAAAAATTAACGCCGTTGTAGTCGCACCTTGACGTCATATTTGTGTGTCACAAGAGCATAAGTTTGCTGTGTACTTGCGTTAAATTTTTCTCCAATTTCAAGCATTTTTACAATAACTTCATATCTAGTCTTGTTTATATATTTGGTAGAAACTGTTGCCCATTTGTCTATGTATCAACAGTGTGTTTGTCAGGATTCTGTAAAATAGCTAGTAAAATATGTTAAAACTAAGTGCATTCGATCTTATTTAAGATTTTGCAAGAATTGATCTTCCTACTCTTACTATATTATAGACTGTTCAACGAGAATCTTATTTCTATAAATCGCTAACAGTGCGCCGCCAATATAATTACGCAAAAAATTAGTCTGCCAATAATATTCACAGCCCTTTCTTACTTATTTAAAGTAAATAAAATTTTCTTTTAAAAAACGTTGGCGAGACAAATCTGAGATTAAGTTTTTACAAATTTATTTATTTAATTGTTTATTTTATTTGTTAACGTTATTTAATTTATTAATTAGCTGAATTTAAGTAATGTTATCTGATTATATCACATATTAAAAGAGTCTACGTGCATTTCCATGTACAGTAATTTATCGGATAATTTACAGATACTTAACATTATTCATATAATATCTCTTACAATATAGGGTATAGTGGGGTAAAAGTGCGCTGCTAACTATACTCTTCCTCACTACTAAAGACTGTGGACGTGTCTAGTTAACCACGCACTTTTACCCACCTTTATTCTATGTAATCTCAATAGATTATGAATTAAGAATTGACTGATATCTATATTTTTTTGAAAATTTATCCAGTATAATTTAACACGAGAATTCGTACAAAAAGAAATATATTTTTTATGACTATAAATTCGTCAAGCAATGTTTTATAAACCCAACTGCTTCTATATTAATTTCAAATAGGGTAAAGATTATGTTAGACCTGATTTTTAAAACGATTTTTCATTATAACGAGTTTCCCAGTTATGTGTATCTTTAGTGTGTCGACTACTTGATAGAGAAATGCATAAGTCCAAGTGTGTCACATGTTTTCACTCATTTCGTGGATAAAATTTTCTTAATGTTGTAATCAAATAACAGTGAAAGTCTTGACATAATTAATTTGTTTGCCTTCTTTAATCTATCAATGTTTTAAAGTTATAAGAATCCAAATAATAAAGTAGAACACTTATAATTAATCAATATTTTATAGATCAAACAAACGTCCTCTACAAGATATAACAGAAGCTAATACTTCGACATCAACCGGCGCTGTGTTAATTGACTCATGCTCCCCACTATCATCGTCGGTGAAACCGGATTTTAATAAATGCAATAATTCTTCATTTATTCAAAAAAGAACGGAAGATAACATTAAGAAAGATCTTGATTTTGTACGTGATGCAGAAGACGTATCACTATTTACCCTACAGTTGATGAATTTTCAGATTTCCTTGGCATGATACACCAATTTGAGGAAAAAAAAGCACACTTATTGGGTGTAGCAAAAATTGTAATGCCGAGTGAATTGCGTGAAGCTCATGAAAAACAACTAGATTTGAAAAGCATCTACAATAATGTTACCATAAATAACCCACTAAATCAAACACATCAGCTTCTTCAGGATGGAACCTATTTGACTTTCTCCATACCATCGAAAGAGTCCTTGACGGTAGGACAATACAAACGTAAGGTGGAAAAAAAGTATAAGCTTCCTAACTTGAAAAATAGCTCCGTTGAAGAGTTAGAAAAACGCTACTGGTCTAGCATAGGAAAAAAAACTCGTATGTACGGTGCTGACGTAGAGTGTCCTTTGTTTGATATAAATGAAAAATCATTTAACATTGATCGTCTCGATAACCCACTGAAACACTTGTACTCCAAATACCAAGGTATTTATAGTTCCTATATTTATTTTGGTGCATAGGGAACCGGTTTCGTGTGGCACGCCGAAGACATGGGACTTTATTCTGCCAATTTCCACCACTATGGAGCGAAAAAAATATGGTATTCGATTCCACCATGTTTCGCTCGTCGATTTGAAAGAATCGCTTTTGAAAGATCTAATGTGGACGACGACGAATCCCCATCATGCGCTAATATATTCAGAAATAAAGTATTAACAATACATCCTCAAATTTTGCGAAATAATGACGTAAAATGCATAAAAGTAAGTAATTATGTTATTAAACGCGATATAAAGTAATATAAAATATAATAACTTTAGTAATAATGAAAAATTTAATTTTAAAGGATTTGGTAGGATTTTACGAAATTCTTTCTCCTTTCTCTAATAATAAAACAGTCATTATATCTGTGGCTTCAAGTAATAACCAGGCAAGAATATACGAATTTCCATATATCGTACTTGGTTATTACCTGAAGCCACAGATATAACTAAATTTAAGAAGATATATATATGTCCTTATGGATCTCTAAATGCTAAAATGGAAAACTGAAATTTTTTTATAAAATTTTAAGTGGTCTATAAAATACGTTCCATAAAATAGTCAGTCTAATGTTAGCGGTTGTCGGAGTCGGACGTGTTTGTTTTGATTCCAATTCAAACGCGTTGCGGATTGATTTCTGTCTAACTGATATTATAAGTCTTGCTATTTTTCTTTATTTTACTTTATTTTACTTTAAAATCGTTTTGAAATATATTTAAATTCTATCTTTTATAGTCCATATTTTGAAATATTTTGGTTCTAACATGTCGTTGGTTTGTGCCGAGTGTAATCGAGAAGTGGTGATCCACGGGAAGAGTGGATGTGCCGATGTCATTGTATGCGATTTTTGTGATGTGCACTTTCATCCAAGTTGCACTAAATTGACTGCCTCGGAGAAGAAAATTTTTGCCCTTAAGGTTGCCGAGAGAACCATGCGCTATTTCTGCAAGGTTTGTGTGGCTAAACTTGAACAGTGTAAGGGCAACGTAACTGATTTTCATATTGCCATCTCCAAGCTAAATGACAGAATCGATGAACTGCAAAATGTTAACAGAGAATTACTGGAGGAAATAAGGAAGTTGAAGAGCTCGGTTGCTGGGGGTCTGTCACCTGCTCTTTCTTCCACGTTTGATGCGGAATCCATGTACTCCGAATTCACTGAGCGCAAAGACAAGGCGCGTAATATTTTAATTTATGACTTGCCGGAAAGCGGTGGTTCAAGGGCGTCGCAACGCATTGATGACGACAGAGCAGCCGTTATTTCGGTGCTTCAGGAAATTATTGGTGCTGATATCAACGATGCTGATATACATGTTGCGCGTATTGGCCGTTTGGTCGAATCGCGCGGGAAACGTGTGACCTCGGTCGTTGGTAAGCGCCCCCGTCCTGTCAGGGTAATCTTGCCTAGTGCTTCTCTTGTGCTTGATGTTCTTAGGAACAGGAGTAAATACAGAGGGGCTGCTAATATATCGGCTGATAGGACCAAACAGCAAAAGGAACATCTATCAGCGCTTATGTGTCAGCTTAAGGTTGAGAACAAAGATGGGATAAAGATGAAGATCAAATATTCGAATGGAGTTCCTCGGTTGGTTAACGTACGTGATGGTGGACCAGGCCCCAGGAGTGAGTCAACTGGATCGGAAAACTGAATGGTGGGCGGTTGCCCAATGTTTTTTCGGCATACTATCAAAATGTTCGTGGTCTTCGTACCAAGCTGCAATATTTTGATAGTAGTGCTTCAATTTTGAGTGATTTTGATATCGTGGCTTTCTCTGAGACCTGGCTGAGTGGTGATTTCCTGGATGCGGAGCTCTGCCTCTCAAATCATGTCATTTTTAGGAATGATAGATCGAAGGAGACGAGTGAGTACAGTATGGGGGGAGGGGTGCTTGTTGCGGTGCGTGACAGTTTCCCTTCCGTGAGAATTGAGTCGAGTAATGCGTATGCTGAGCAGTTGTTTATTTTGATTAAATATAACTCGGTGAATCTAATTATCGGAAATATTTATTTACCTACTAATGCTCCTATTGATGCGTTGATGGAATTCACTTCAAGTATTGAAACTATGCGGGAAAATTATCCTAATGCTCTATTTCTTTTGGTCGGGGATTTTAATCTTCCACATACGTCGTGGGTTACTAGGGATGATGTATCTGAATGTAGATTTTTGGGAGCTTCAGTATTGGAAGTTGATAAGAGTAATTTGTTAAACGACTCTGTTAATTATTTAAATCTTAAGCAAGTGAATTCTGTGACAAATCATATGGAGAGAATATTGGACTTGATTTTTTCTAGCGATTTTGATGCGAAAGTATTTAGTTGTGAGAATACTATTGTTCCATGTGATTCATATAATCCTGCCCTTGAGGTCTATTTTGATATCTCTGAGGGCTTTCATGAATTGGAAGCGCGTGATATCGGGCTGAACTTCGATGCAGTTGATTATGATAAGGTTAATGATGAATTTTTAAAGTATGATTGGTATACGTTTTTTAACAACAATTCTTTGGATGCTTCTGTTGACTATTTTTATAAGTTTATTGACGAGATTATTGTTAATTATGTTCCTGAGAGAGTTGTGAAGTTAACTAAATACCCTTCTTGGTACTCATTGGAACTGAGGAACTTATTGAGTGATAAGTACCATGCGCATAAATCCTTTAAGAAGTCCTTCTCGCCTCCTGATTATGAGAAATTTTCTGTTCTGCGTAGGAAATGTAAAGTCTTGAATAAAAGAGATTATGAGTTGTATATTGTTAATATAGAGGCGATGTTGGATATAAATATTAAATCCTTCTGGAAATTTGCTGATAATAAACGAGGAGTGCCAAATTGTATGAACTATGGTGGAGAAATGGCGAGATCAGGTCATGAAGTGGTTGATTTTTTTGCCCGATTTTTTGAGTCGGTTTATAGACCATTACATACTTCACCTGATTTTGAGGGACATGACTATATTGTAAACACCAACATCAATTTGAGCTCTATGAGTTTAACGCAGAAGGAGGTATTTTGTGCTATTTGGAAATTGGATGTTAGGAAGGGACCTGGTCCTGACCGGATACCGCCAATTTTCCTTAAAAAACTTAATGCGAACATTACGCCGATTTTACACGCCCTTTTTGTAAAGTCATTGGCTTTGGGCTCTTTTCCAGCGTCTTGGAAGTCCAGCTTCATTACGCTTGTTCATAAAACAGGATCACGATCGGATATATGTAATTACAGGCCTATTTCAAAATTAAGCACTATCCCAAAGTTGTTCGAGTCTATCATAACGGATAAATTGTACAATATCGTCGATCATATATTGGTAGAAGAACAACACGGTTTTCGGCGCAAACGCTCTACAACAACTAATTTATTGTCTTTCCAACATCAAGTTCTTGAAGGGCTTTCTGATAAGTGTCAGACTGATGTTGTGTATACTGATTTTGCTAAAGCCTTTGATAGCGTTGACCACGGTCGTCTTATTTGTAAATTGAGGGGCCTGGGCATACATGGTTCCTTTTTACAGTGGCTGTCGAGTTATCTGACTGGTAGAAGACAACAAGTTAAATATAAAAACTTTACTTCTCGCACAATTAACGTTACTTCTGGGGTACCCCAGGGATCGCACCTTGGCCCCCTTTTATTTTTGCTATTTATTAATGACTTGAAAAGTGTTTTGGATTGTCAAATTTCTCTGTATGCGGATGACTGTAAGCTATTTTCTGTGATTAGAGCTGATTCTGATTGTGAGTTATTACAGAATAATGTAAATTGCTTGAGTAATTGGTGTAATGTGAATTATCTTCGACTGAATATACGGAAATGTAAAGTCATGAGGTACTCTGGGTCTAGGTCTCCAGTCCTATTTCCATATAACATCAATGGTACCTTACTTGAGTCAGTTGATTCAATTAAGGACTTGGGGGTAGTCTTTGATACTAAAATGAAATTTGCTAGACATGTGGATTATGTTGTGAGTGGGGCTGCTCGTATGATGGGGTTCGTGTTGAGAATATCTCGAGACTTTAAAAACCCCCAAACTTTGAAATTATTGTATTATGCCTTTGTGAGACCATTATTGTTATATTCATCACCGGTTTGGGCGCCCTATTACGATAAATATAATGTCAAGATAGAATCCATCCAGCACAGATTTTTCGACATATGGCCTGGAGACTACACATGAATTCGCCTGGTGTATCTCATGACTATTATGAAATTGCAAAAGCTCTTGATATCAGTACTCTAGCATCGATTAGATCTTATAATGATGCCTTGTTCCTATTTAAATTGTTAAATGGAGATGTGGATTGTTCCTTTTTGCTTTCAAAATTTTTATTTTCTGTTCCTCGACTTACTGCGAGAGCACCGTTGTCAACATTCCACACTCCGTTCGCGAGGTCTAATCAGTGGTTTAATGCTCCTATATGGAGAATGAGTAGACTAGCCAATGAACTTTGCTTGGACTTTGCGTGTCTCGCTTTTTCGAAGTTTAAAGGCATTGTCAGAAAATATTTCCTAAATCATTTTGCCTGACCCTGTGTTGCTGTGTTATCGTAGATATTGAACATGTTATTGGTATCTACTGAGGATGATAAAGGAGAATAGCAATTTTATGTAAAAATTTTATGTATTAATGCCAAATATTGGCTCTTATATTTTGTTTTATGTATATATAT
This sequence comes from Probaryconus sp. ZL-2020, assembly GCA_022817065.1. Taxonomy (NCBI): domain Eukaryota; kingdom Metazoa; phylum Arthropoda; class Insecta; order Hymenoptera; family Scelionidae; genus Probaryconus; species Probaryconus sp. ZL-2020. The sequence continues at coordinate 7,328 of JABFQA010002833.1, forward strand.
ATTTTTTGTATTGGGCGATTTGCCTGTTTTAATAAAGAATTATTATTATTAAATTATTTTTCTTTTTTTTTAATATTAAACAGAATAATTAAACAGAAATATTTAATATATTTCTGTTTGAGACCGAATAAATTTTGTACCAGTTGAGACAATGGTATTTCGAAACACCGAAAAAATTTTGTACCAGATCGTACGTTTTTTATCAATTTATACGCTTACACAATCAATTTGTACGAGTTCGGTTGCAGCCCTTGAATTTGATGCCTTTATATTACCAACTGTTTGAAAAATGTGACTGGCGGTAACCTACAAATTTAGCATTTTTATATATTTTATCGCGACAAAGCTTAGAAAGGTACATATTTTAACGAACAAAAAATTATTTGGTAATCTAATCTTTACATTCGTTAGATTTATAAATAAATTTATCGTTTTTTAAAGGCACAATTCCAAATTATTCAGTGGCGCAGAAACATTCTCCATAAGACCCCGTGTTAAATCAAATTTTTCGAAATTAATTAATTTAAAATTTAACATGGAAAGAAAAAAAAGAAAAAACAAAAATTTTTTTATCATAAAAATAACATAAAAACATTTACTGTAGATCCCTTGTTGAAAAATACTTATAGAGACCAATAGGACTATTTCTATAAGCATCTATGCGATTTTTGTCACTCATTCGTCAATTCCTCAATTGAAGGGTCACATGCAATAACCGGCTGAGCGCTCGGCCCGGCTCAGTGTGCCCCTGAACGCAGGCAACCAACGTTATGTGCTCAACGCATAGCAACGCATTGTTATATTCATTTTTGTTATTTAATTTTGATTATTTCTTTGAAATTTGAAATGAAAACTATTTTTTATGCGTAGAAATTGGGAAAAAAGTAACCTGTATGGAGTCTTTCTTTAATAAATGAGATAATAAGTTGATTTTTTCTGAATGCAATATAATTTATTTATTATTAACATCATATAAATAAATTGTATATTTAAACATTGTACAATAAACACATTATTTAACACTATATTATTCTGTAGCAATCAATATCAGTCGGATGAATGAAAGTTATTCTATTCAATTTATCGGAAAAATAGTTATGTTCTTTTTTGACTGTTTTTTATGTTGGAATCATAATTTTCTTACTTGTACTTTTTCATCTCCTTTTTTATGGGACTTATTTTTTAACGATGTTTTCGCACATTTTCCTTTAGTTAATTTATCTTTAACTAATGTGTTCTGGAAAAATGATTCATAAAAATCTTTACCTTTGAGAGACAAGTAGGTGGTGAGACGCTTCAGGTAAGTCATTTTCTCTTTCGAAATTCCAACACTTCCAGCTTTCAACGTATTTTCTAAATTATATAAATTATTTTCTTGATCAACATGGAAAGACGTCGGTTTTTCGTTGTACTCGTAGTAAACATCTATTTGTCCATTTGGAAAATAATTAATTTTGACCACCGATCCAATTTTAATTTGTTGTATTTGCTTATATTTTTCCTGTTTACATTCGAAGTCTTTAAGATCACACTGCGTAGCATCAATCATTGTAAAGGGTGGTGTTCGTGATGTTTCAATCATTTTAATATAATCGTCCGGTGTTCCTATAACTTCTGTACCTTTTTTTTTATGGCCGTATCTCCCAAAATTTCTATCGCATTCGCAATAAGAGTGACCACGAACTGGATATAAATGTTGCATTTCAATGTCAAGCTTCTTCGAGAGTAAGGATAAAAAGAGCACAATGAGATAATTTCTATTTTGACCCCCTGCAGCATCTGAATATAAAAATATTTTGTTGTAGTAATCTTTTTTGAACTCTTCTTTAATTACGTAATACACCAAATTGCAAACTGTATTGGACCCTTTTTTTAACATCCCCTCTATAAAATGAAACATGTAGCTTGTGTCCGATTTATGAACATGAACATTAAATACATGTAGCCACAGTAATCGACAGTAAAATTGGCAATTTACAGGAATACGAGGTAAAGGTAAGTTCTGTGCAAAATCAAATTCTAAGTGCAGAACTCCATTCTCTTGGAACATTAATTTTCTCAACAATGTATACTCTTGAATCATTTTTTTATGCTTTATAAAGCTTTCACCTCTTTGTCCTAAATCATCAAACATATAGCATTCATTGCATACATCTGTTCTAGGCAATTTAAACGAAAAATTAACACAATGGTTAAAAAAATTTCTATACGTATTTTCTGACAATGGTATTTCAAAATTTCCTGTAACTGATGTATAATAATCTAAAAATAGCTTATACAAGCCAGACAAAGTTAAAGTTGAATTCCTGAAATAGTTCAGTTTACTGTCTTCTCTTGAATAATGAGACTCCGAATGAGGAATACTCTCACAATGCAGGTGAATCAATTTTTTAACATCATCAGTTAATTTCACGACATGATTTTCATGATTTCCGCGCGCATCTGCCATAGGTTTATTTTCCATAATTTTTTCTTGCACACAACTAATTCGTGATTTCTTTATATCAAGAACATTGCATATAAACTGTTTGCAAACAGGTATATTGTCATATTCTGACGGGAAAGAATATTCCCATAACTGAGGACACTTTCCCAAAGGATTGCCAGTTTTATTTACTGTAATCTTCTTCTTCATCATGGAACTTATCAAAACATTGCCACATTGGTAATCATTGTACCCCCAAAATGATTTACTGATCTTTTCTTGTTCCTTTACTTCGACTTTATTAAAACATTTTTTGTTACAACAAGAAGTAACCTCAGAAAATATTTTACCTGGAACAATTTTCCCACATTTTGAAATGTATTCGGATCCCTGGAATATAAAAGTATTGTGTAAAAATACAAAACCTGTATGTCTCTGGCATTCAGGAAAAACGGTTCAGTATATACGGATTTACATATACAGTAAGTGGTTTTTCCTCAACACCAAATATATAATATTAAATGCAAAAAAAATTTTTACTACATACGTTTCATAATATACAATTATATCAATTAATTACTTTAAGTATTTACAAATAATCTTTTTGAAATTGGGAATTCAGAGCTTTTCAGACTTTTTCAGACTTCGCAATACAAACTGTTCAGAAAATTGAAAAAGTCTGAAAAAGTCTGAAAAAGTCTGGAAAATGTTGAAAAAGTATTCCAAACTGTTAAGCGGTTTATCTCGATTCAGAATATTTCAGACTTTTTCAGAGATTTGCAGGAAGTTTCATATATTTCGAATGCAACAATTTCGCGGTTCCGAACGAGTCTGAAAAAATCTGAAAAAGTCTAAAAAAGTATTCCAAAC
>JABFQA010002834.1:0-10620 GCA_022817065.1 Probaryconus sp. ZL-2020
ATGCCATTATCGTACCCAGGATAAGATATGCTGCACTAGTGTGGTGGGGCAGGGTGGAGCTGAGAACAGCCCAACTTGCCCTCGACAAAGTGCAAGCATTCTTCCTGAAGGGAGTATGCTCGGCCAGAAGAAGCACACCAGTGGCGTCGATTCGAGCAATACTGGGGTTGCCATCTCTGACCCTGGTCATCAAGCTGGAGGCGATGAGAGCGGCCACCACGTTACACAGCATGAAGCTGTGGGAAGCAAAGAGCATGGACCACACCAAGCTCTTTAAAGGGAAACTTGAGAGTACCTTTAAGGCACCTCAGGAAAAGATCAAGCCTCAAATAAGGGACCACAACCGATTTGGAACAGTGATCCCTACGAGGGAGGAGTGGGCCAATAATCAAAGGCCGAGACACGGCATGATTTGGTTCACGCATGGATCCAAAACAGGAAAGGGAGTTGGAGCTGGGCTCTGCGGCCCTCGGAAACAGGATGAGGAGCTGGTCAGACTGCAGGACTACAACACAGTCTTTCAAGCGGAAGTCTTCGCAATACAAAAATTTGCGGAGAAGTTGGCTACCAAGGTCGTATCGGGCGAGACCATTTGGATCTGCTCAGATAGTCAGGCGGCACTGAGGGCACTGGATAGCCCCATAGTGCGACCAAGACTAGTCAATAACACCTTGGCATGCTTAGACAAGGTGGCTAGGGTAAACAAGCTCACTCTCATTTGGATTCCGGGCCACTCTGGGTGGCATGGAAATGAGAGGGCGGACAGACTGGCTAGAAGGGCAACGGAAAGTGAGCCCATAAACCAGGAAGTGGGGATTCCGAATCAGGAATGGAAAGCCGAGCTTGGAAGAGTTGTGGAAGACCTCCGCCTAAAGGAATGGACCAATTGCAAAGGCTGCCAAACGACCAAGAATTTCTTGGGAGGTGGCCCAGGCAAGTGGGGTAAGCAGGCCATGGAAATGAGCAGGAGGAAACTGAGAATAGCTATAGAGATCCTTACGGGACATGGCAATCTCAGGAAGCACGCATACACTACAAGGCGTCTCAGGTCGCCTTTTTGTGAAAAATGTGAGGAGAGCAGAGAGGAAACGTCGACACACTTTCTCTGCGAGTGCCCCTCTACAGCTAGGTTGAGGAGAGTGTGGCTAGGGAAAGCTTTCTTGGCCCCAGAAGAAATCAGGGATCTAGACATGAAGCAATTGGTAGGCTTCTGTCTGGCGGCAGGGTATCCTGATGCCCCCCCGCTCCTGGGACAGTAGCAGGGGATAGAGTACAAAGATCAATAGGTCAAGTGCTCTGAACCGTAGGGCCCGCTAAGTTTACTACTACTACTACTATAAGTAACGATTATATAACCAATTATTATTATTATAGATATTCTTCTTTTTTAGTATTTTTAAAATTGTTAGTTTTTGTAATTCCTTTCAGAAATATGTGACAAGACAATATTTATAAAATTTTGAAAATCTACGTTATCGTCGGTAAAAAATTTGTTATTATGTACCATCAGGTAATACGTTTACTTTTCATGTTTTGAAACATAATCATTAGTCACCTTCAAACGTTTGAACGAGAACGTTCCTCGTTATTTGGGTATTGGTTTTATGTAATTAATACATTATTAAAATGACTGTGTTCGATGAGAAATATTTTGTCATACATTCTGAAAAATTGTTGGCGATGCAACAATATTTAAAAAACAATAGCAGAATTAATGGTAAGCATTTTATTTTTAAACAATCCATTTTCATTATTTCCCTTTTTTCATGAATTTTTTTACTTTTACGTTTTAATACCTTCTTTAATTTCCCTTCTGGAAATTTTTCTATGACAATTTTCATGACAATGTTATGACAATTTTGTGACAAAATCGAGACAAAATTATGACAATTGCTGGTTTTTGTTTACATCTTGTCGGACGAAATTCTGACTTTTTTATGATATTTTTTTTTTCCACAGTTAACATGTAGCGTGGCGCTCCGCGCCGGCCGGACAATTCCCCGCGTTACACCGACTCATCACGCGCACGCTCGGAAAATTGCCGCGGCGTGCCTAGCACGTCGCTGCAATTTATCTTTTTCCTCACTCTTGTCTTACCCGCTTAACGGCTTGGACGCTCACATTGAAGTTTCTTTTGTACCTTACTTTAGACGCGTTTATTTTCCAACTTTAGAGCTTCAACCTTTCTTTTTATATATTCATTGTGATGGTAATTTTAATAAGACAAATATTCCTGATTTTAATCAATCACTAAAAAAAAACAAACAATTACAATCTCAGGGTGAATTAACATCACAATTAATTAATAAAGAGAAAGGAAGTCAAATTCATTCATTTTCATTTATTATATTCAAAATAATCAAGCAAGTATAAAAATAAGAAAATAAAATCTTTACAACGTAAGAAACGCAAAATTATCATACATGACTGTAGAGGGTGATTTCACCTACCAAGATGAGAAAATACTTTTAGTTAAAATAAATTATTGTCCCTTAAAGAAGGACGCAAGATTCCTTGGTGAGGTGAAAGAGAGAGATAGAGCGCTCAACACTTACCCCGCCTCTGTGCCACATGTTCCTCCAGGAGACTGTCGTAACGGACTTTCAAATCTTCCATCTCCTGGAGGAATACCGCGAAGTGCTCCATCGCACCCTGTTTAAGCTGCTCTTTCGCCCACACAGGCCTCGCACGCCTCTCGTCAGCCAAAACCACAACCTCGCCAACACACTCAAAAAAAGCAAAACAGCTCGCTACCAGTTTTAACGACGACCCAAAGACGAATGATGTAGGTCGGTGGCAACCGGCTAATCAGCGCCACCGGCGCACATCAAACACGGGCCGCAATCGGCAGTCATTGGCTGACCGAAACTCTGCGAAACGGAAGTAGCCATTCCGCAATCATCGCTGCACGTAAGTGCCGTGGCAGTGCAGCAGGCAACGGGTGGGCAAAACTGCGATGTCTCTTACCTCAAGCGAGGCAAAACTTTTGTGCGTGAGTTCGTCACGTCACAACTCCCCTCCCCCAGAGTTTGAATAAATTTTTGGAAGAGGCGTGGCAATCTGCTCAAACCGCAGCCCTCGCTCGTCTCAACCCTCTCTCAACTCACCAACTGCATCCTGCAAAAGAAAATCAAGCGATTAGAGAACTATAAAATAAAAGCAGTTGTAGATCACCCTCTGGATTCGTCCTTGGGTCAATACACTCCAGATCATTCCAAATCAATAAAAAAAAATAATAAATTCATAACAAAATAATAACTCACAAAGAAAAAAAAATATATTATGAATAATCAATAATTTTGGATCAGGAGTTAATAGCCTAATATCCGACCTATCTCTAGAAGTAAGTGCCAGTCTCCAATCTCTTCTTCACCCTCTATTTAAACTTAAAACTAGTCAGACACACTTTGCAAATAAAAAAAGGACACGGGTTGAAGTCAACAATCTCAACACAAGGTTACAAAATATAATGGCTGTCACCTTTATCAAAATAATACAATAATTAATTAACAATAATTAATGATTAAAATAAAATTTCAAAATAATAATGAGAAGAGAAAAAAAAAATACACGCCCACATGGGCTCTCGAACTTAGAGGGTAGGCACACCCACACTTCGCCTATTGGCTCTTCCACCAGCAACCGTTGGGGCAATGTCTGGTTGTGGCGCCAGTTCGCCCACACAGGGAACACATTGGGGAGTACTGGTTGGGACATGTGTCCCTTAAATGCCCGTATCCTGCACATCGGAAACAGCGGACGCGCCAGATGTCCTCCCCGTGCTTCCTGGACCGTTTCTCCTCTCGCTGAGCCCGGAAATAGGCATCACTGCCGGCCTCAGCGTTACCGCTCCGAGATGGTGAGGAGTGAGAGGAGGGGAGATCGGTCTGGGTGGCCCGCTCAGGCCAGACCAGACGTCCCTCCCAGGACAAATGGCACGGGGTCTGCGTCGCCTGATCCTTCCGCTCCCTCTTGGTCCGGGTTTTGGGGGTCTGGGAGGCCACCTCCCGCCCCTGTGGCAGATCCTCGCCCACCTGGATGACCGTCTGCGTGGCGACGTGGGACGTCTCAGGCCTTATGTCCACCTGGACGCCCACGTCCTCGCAGAAGCAAGCGTGGAGTTCCCACCGGTGCAACTCTGCATAGTCAAGGGACAGAAAAAGACAAAACAATTGGTGTTAGAAGTGGTCCCTCAGGAGAACAGTCCAAGTGTTAGTAGTAGAAGATCCAAAAGCAGGTGTCGTCACCGTTTACAGTAATTTTTCTTTTTCGTCGATTTTTACAAATTAATTTCCACATAACAATCAGGTTTTCAATCTAAGCTGAACATTTGAGGCAGGCTTTAAGTCTTTTACATGCACCTTTTCAATTATTTTACCATTATTATCAATCAATTCATAAACTACCGGAGAAAGAACTTTGGATACAGTGAATGGGCCTGCAAACCTCTTGGCCAGTTTACTCGCGATATTCTCAGCTCCAGAGGACAAGATTCTATTTCTCTTCCAAACTTTATCTCCCAGTTTAAATTTCAAATCTTTATGTTTTTTATTATAATATTTAGATTGAGCTTGCCATGCATCATCCAAATGCCTGGTAACCAGATCCCGAACTTCTTTCAACTGCTTTACTCTGACTTGCCAACCTTCTCTATCTGGCTCCCCCACTTCAATTTCACCCTCCAATTCTCTACGTAACTGGAAACGGGGTTTCAGTTCCCTACCAAAATTCAAAAATGCCGGACTCACTTTAGTTGAACCATGAGTCGCAGTATTATAGGCGAACTGAAACTCATGCAACAATAGATCCCATTTCCGGTGGTCCAACTCTACATACGCTCTAATCATTGTTTTGAGGACTCTATTCACCCTCTCCACCGGATTCGCCTGCGCATGATAAGGCGGTATTCTAGAAATCACAATACTATAATCCTTAGCCAATTTCTCTAAACTCTTATTTGCAAACTCCGTTCCATTATCGGTTAATAGAACTTCTGGTGTTCCCCATTTTGTGAAAACACGTTCCTCTAGAAATTTGATAATATTCTTCGCGTTAGATTTTCTCATCCCCGAAACCTCAATCCACTTTGTAAAAACATCCTGGCTTACTACAATATATTCCAAACCTGCATAACTTTTCGGTAACGGTCCCATTACATCAATGCTAACTACGCTCCAAGGATGTTCAACGACTCTCCGTCCCATCAATCCTGATGGAAGCGTCTGCTCCACTTTACTCGTCTGACAAATCGGACACTGCCTAACCATAATTGCTAAATCTCGAAAAATACCTGGCCAATAATAATTCACCATGGCTCTTTGGTATGTCTTCTCTATTCCCAAGTGTGCGGCTTGTGGATCTACATGACATTCTTCAAAAACTCTCGCTCTATTTTCCTTTGGTACAACCATTTTCCATGCATCTAAGTCCTCCAACACGGGGTCAATCCATGGATTTGGTCTGTACCTATAAAGATGACCATCTGACACTCGCCAACCGATAAACTTTTTGGGAAATTGAGTGACCTCGCCTACTCTACGATTATACCAATCATCGGTACTAGGCTGATCTGTCACAACCTCCAGACAAGAAAGTTCATCTTCAAACATCCGAGACAGTGCATCGGGAACATGATGCAATGCTCCCTTACGATGAATAATCTCAAAGTCATACTCCATGAGCTCTAACGCCCACCGCGCTAACCTACCCATGGGGTTATGCAAGTTGTGAAGCCATCTCAAGCTACTATGGTCCGTGATTACAACAAAATGGTACCCTTCCAAATATGGACGGAATTTACGAATCGCCTACAAAACAGCTAAACATTCTTTCTCAGTCACTGAATATTTTCTCTCCGCCTCCGACAGAGTACGGCTGGCATAAGCTATAACACGCTCCGCGCCCTCCAGTTCCTGAGTCAACACCGCGCCTACACCAAAATCACTAGCATCAGTTTGAAGACTAAACTGTTTAGAAAAATCAGGATAAGCCAAAACCGGAGCAGAAGAAAGCGCCCGTTTCAACTTTTCAAAAGCAATCCTTTGCTTTTCTCCCCACCCCCAGACTTTTGCCTTCCTGGTTAAGCCAGTGATTGGCTCAGCAATTTCTGAAAAATTCTCAATGAATCTTCTATACCACGATGCCATTCCCAAGAACCTTCTCGTCTGTTTCAAATTTTTGGGTTCCGGGTAATCCAAGATCGGCTTAATTTTATCTTCATTAACTTTCAAACCATCTTTATTTATTATAAAACCCAAATATTTAACTTCCTGTTTACAAAATTTACTTTTCTCAAAATTCAACGTTAAGCCTGCTGTACGTATCTTTCTCAAAATAATTTTAAGCCATTTAAGATGCTCCTTGAAAGTTTTCGAAACTATAATAATATCATCTAAGTATGCAAATGCATGCTCGGCCACTTCTGGCCCTAATAAATTATCTATCAATCTTTGAAATGTTGCAGGTGCATTCGTCAACCCAAAAGGCATCCTCACAAAATGGTATAAACCTTTTCCAGGCACCGTAAAAGCTGTAATTTCTTTGCTATCTTGAGCCATTGCTATCTGATGATAGGCCTGACTCAGATCCAAAGTTGTAATATATTTAGCCGATCTTAGTTTATCCAGGAGACCATTGATATAAGGTATAGGATAGGCATCTCTTTTTGTCACGCTATTCACCTTCCTCAGGTCCAAACAAAATCTGTATTTATCTTTATCTTTTTTCACCATAACAATGGGACTTGACCATGCACTCTGAGAAGGTTCAATAATTCCTTCTCCAAGCATTCGATCAACTTCCTGGTGCATGACCTCTTGTACCTTCGGGGAAACTAAATAATATCTCTGTTTAATAGGATCATGACCTTGGACATCAATACTATGTTCAGTTAACTTTGTAAGTCCCAAACCTTTCGGCATATCTTTCAATTCCTCTTTTAATAATTCCTCTAATTGCTCATTTTCTTCCTCACTAAGTTCTCTAATTCCAAAACAATTTTCATCTTCCGAAGTATCTAAATAATCCAATCTGTTTGCATTCTCAAAAGACAAAGATAAATTATTCTCACCCACTCTGAATACATGACTAATCGAATCTATAATTAATCCAAATTTCTCAATAAAATCCATTCCCAAAATCAAATCACCTACAATTCGAGGCAAAATTCTAACTTCCAACATTTTAGTTATATTCAAAAATGAAATTGGTGCTTTAAATGAACTTATTATCTCATCCGTACTCCCATTTGCCAATCTAACACCTGTTCGAAGTGGCTTCACTAATTCAAACTTATTCCGCCTTGCCAACTGAAATCCAATCTCACTCATAAATGTTCGAGAAGAACCTGTGTCCAATAATGCTCTCAATGACTCCTCATCCACTCGCACGAAAATGAAAAGTCTCTGACTAGGCTCGTCAGTTGCAATAGGATAACAATTCTCCCTTGAGATCTGGTAGTTATTTGGGGGAGTTCCGATCTCTACAAACTCACCCTCCTCAAGTTTCCCTTGCAGGAAGGACAATCTATAGATTTCACATTTCTCGCACCACAACCGTAACAGAATACTTCCCTTCTAAATCTACAATTTCTCCAAAAATGACCTACTTTACCACAATTAAAACATTGACTATTTTTTTCATTAGTTCTTTCAAAATTTTTATTCACAAAAGATCTCCTAACACCATTTGAAGAGTTATTCATATCATTTTGATTTTTATTATTGTTAATCTTAAGATCTGATTTAGCAAAATTTGTCCTATTTTGATTATTAAATCTAAAATTATTTCTCAAGTTATTATTATTCCTAAAATTCTTCAAATTACCACTTCGATTATTATCTCTATTGAATGTATTACTATTGTTGTGTGAAAAATTGTTCTCATTGTGATTATTACCGTTATTTCTACCAAATAAATTATTTACTATTGCTGCTACTTGATCTTCCAAATTATCCACTTTTAAATTTTCTTGTTTATTTTTCTTTACTTTACTATCTCTAGTTTTATTCTCAATTTTATTCTCATTTACTTCTTCAATTTCAGCTAAGTTCTCTTTTGTGAAATTACCGTTTCTCTTTCTTGGTCTGTAAGCTGCTTCAGGCAAAACTGAATGTTCAGCCATTGGAGGGGGTTTATATCGTTTACTATCAGTTATCGTACGTTCTCTCTCCCGAACCAATCTTTCAAGTTCCCTAAATGTCCCTATTTCTGATCTTCGAATTAATGTCTTCATTTCTGGTTTTAAATTATCAAAAATCAAATCAAGTTGTTCCGCGACACTAACTTTTCTATCAAAATACCCAAAAATTGTCCTCATATCAGTGATAAAATCGGCTACAGATTCATCTGGACCTTGTGTCCGAGTTCTCGCTTGATCTCTCAGTCTACTCTGAAACAAGGGATCCCCAAATCTTTCCCTGAAATCTGCACTGAACTCCTCCCAAGAATCCCAGTATTCCCTCTGTAGTCTACACCATTGAAGAGCTTTATCAGTTAATAATACGGGTAATGTTAACAACATATCGTTGTCATCTATTGGAGAAAGACATCTCCGCTCTTCAATTTGCTGTAAGAAATTTTCTGCACTACATTTATCGGATCCCGAAAACTTCAAGTTCCATTTTCGAACAATATCCATCAGATTTCGAGTTCTAGTCCCCAAGCTCTCAGTCCACGTATTACCAAAATTCACAGACTGTTCAGGCCTACTCGAAGAATCCAAGAAATTCACAGAATTTCTCCTGTTACCCTCTGCGGAACTTGGTTGCAAGCTCGTTGACAAAACTGAACCAGAATAGCAATTTGTCGTACTAGCAACCGAAGATACAGTGGTTGTTGTACCAGTGACACTAGTCAGAACTGGAACCGGTAAAGAAAATGATGTATTCATACCTTCCATCTTTTCTTTGATTAGTCTTTCTACTAATCTTTCAATTTCTTCTTCGTGAGATGGGTTCGCAATTGGACTCTCAACTTGAGAAGCTGGAGTCAATTCATCTTCGCCTACCATCCAGGCGATAGAAGTATCGCCTTCTAATCTGGCGTAAAATCTGCGCAGTCTGTCTCTCAATTAAAGATCTGTCCCAAACGTATTCAGATGTGCAAAGCTCAAACGATATTGCACCTCTTCCAAGGTTAACTCCTCGATTCTATTTGCCATACTGAAAACGATGCAATAATAAATAAAAGATTCTTCAAATTAACTTCTAATGTAAGAGGTATACTCAAGAAATTAAAATTTCTTCGATCCTCTGATAATTTATAATTTTTTTTTCCACACAAAAAGAATAGAACAACTTTAATTTCACTCAAAAACGTTCACGCCTACTCAATTCAGCGTAACCATTTTTATTTACCAATTATTCCATTTCAGAATTATGTTTTTATTCATCTGTATTTCCGATTAATATTTAAAATTTATTTATTACGTAAAATCTTTAAAACTATTTCATGTTTTTCAAAGTTTTTCGCCTACCAAGGCAAACAAATCAAACTATGTTAGTATTATATAAAACCTTACCAACTGAAACTCAGATCATGATTTAAAATAAAATTATAATAATATACACCTCAAGTTGAATATTATTTATCAAAATAAACTTTCTCCAATGTTTTGATCCAACCCAAAGAACTTCCAGACTATTCCAAAAATCATCTATAAAAGACTTCGAAATATTATATGGCCACGTTATAATGGCAAAACCCTCATAATTCACAGCCATAAACAGTAAATAGAAATTTAACAATAATTCGTTTATTGCCTCCCCGTTCAGCCTAAATTCAATTCCTGAAAAATTTCCAATTATTCTATTCACAAAAAAAAATAATTCTCAATTAAAACATAAAAACATATTAATTACTGTCGTCATCATTCAAATCCACAATTTATACATTTTCTATTTATCAATTACACAATATTTACTATACTCTACTCAATTCCTAAAATTTACAAATTTCAAATCTATTTTCAGCTTTACAAAATAAACATACGTTAACTTCAAAATAAAGTCTTTCACAAATTAATATCTAAAATTTAGCTTCCTTTTCCTTTTTAAAATTTTTCCATTGTACTTCAAATATAATTTTCAGTTTTAGTTCAAATTTACATATTTTTTTCTGCAATTTTAAGTATAAATATACATTTTTAATTTTATTTTTAACGTTGGGCGCCATTTTGCGATGATAATTTTAATAAGACAAACATTCCTGATTTTAATTAATCACTAAAAAAAAACAAACAATTACAATCTCAGGGTGAATTAACATTACAATTAATTAATGAAGAGAAAGGAAGTCAAATTCATTCATTTTCATTTATTATATTCAAAATAATCAAGCAAATATAAAAATAAGAAAATAAAATCTTTACAACGTAAGAAACGCAAAATTATCATACATGACTGTAGAGGGTGATTTCACCTACCAAGATGAGTAAATACTTTAAAATAATTTATTGTCCCTTAAAGAAGGACGCAAGATCACTTGGTGAGGTAAAAGAGAGAGATAGAGCGCTCAACACTTACCCCGCCTCTGTGCAACATGTTCCTCCAGGAGACTGTCGTAACGGACTTTTAAATCTTCCATCTCCTGGAGGAATACCGCGAAGTGCTCCATCACACC
>JABFQA010002835.1:0-10619 GCA_022817065.1 Probaryconus sp. ZL-2020
AACTGTCACTGTAAAGTGATATATATATATTTATTACGTATAAGGTATACATTTCAAAGGTTTTCATTTTTGCAAAACCTGTCGTTTAAAATGTTTATTATGCAACTATTACTGTAACTGCTACTTTTTGCTAGACTAAATTCTTGAAAAAATTACTGTGAAATTTCATATATTGCAAACAAGAAAACTTGATTCAATTTTATTTACAAGTAAACATTAAATTGAACGTATAAATTATATTATAGCTATTAATATCCATTTATATTATTAAATTAATTATTTATTAATCTTATTTGTAAAATATAAAACTGTTTATGAAAAAAGCAAAATGTCTTAAGTTATTCTATGGAAGGTGAATACGAAATATACATAGATATTAATTTTTTAATCAATCTGCAATTCAATTTTTTACAAAGTACTTTACATATAACAATTTACAAATTATTACATTGATTGGCATTAACGATTCCGGTCGAAATATTTCTCTGAAATTCGTATAAGTTAAAACATATTCTGGAAAATGATTTTTTTTTATTGTTTCAAAGAAAAACTTTCAACCAGAATAGTATTAACATTTGTAAGATAGTAATATATTTATTAGGTTTAATTAAATAAGAATAAAATGGTAATGACAGTTAACTCTTAATTAACATAATCACACGAGTTAACTTATTAAGTTAAGTCGATCTGCCATTGGTGGTAATTAAACTTTTATTTTTATATATAATTAACTGACAAAAGCATGTGTAGATAATTATCGGAACATTTAAGTCATAGTCGTTAAATTTTTCATAATAATCGCATGCTTTTTGATTGCTCATTATATTTAAATAAGGTTCAAAACATTTCAGTCAGATAGAATGTCTTGTATTTGAAAAACAAGTAATAATAAAATATCAAAGATATAGGTGTTTTAAACATATTGTTTATGTTTAAATATCATTATTATAAAATTATTGTTGTCTTTTGTTGTAAAAGACAACTCTGGTAAAATTAAATTCGAGTATTCGTCTCCGGTACTTTGATCGCACTTTTCTTAGGAAAGAGTGCACTTATATAGAGACTAGTTTATCATAGATTTTGAAGATAAAAAAAAACATTACAACCAATAAACGAAATGCTACAACTTAAACAACAACGTAATGAGAAAAAAACAAATCGAATTCAAAATAAGATTTTGAAAGTGATAAAAAAATGTTGTCTGGATCATTAACACTTTCGCAATTGACCACCTGTTAGTGGGTGCTACACTCCTTTAAACAGCAAAAGCGACTGTGTTAAATTAAATATTTTTTAAATTTAATATTGTATTATAATATTTCTATAATTGTAAATTATTTAAAGTATAACTTATAAGTCAAAAATTGTAATACAAAATTTCATTAATTATTAAAGTAAAATATTTATATACTTCTTTTTCAACTTATACATATGTCTTCCTACAAAAATAGATACTTATCACTTGGTCTACTGTTCAACGTTTAATAAATGCATCAGAATTACAATTAATTAAGAGATATCGAATGTAAGTAAATAATTATACTTGTAAATAGGCATTATAATACAAGTTCATAATGTCTGTTTAAATAGTTATGTCAATATGAATGTTTCTAGGAAAAAGTTATTTTTTAAATGTGATATGGGAATGTTATCCCTAACAATAGATAATTTTGAACAATTTGTGTACTGACAAAATCAACCCAATGACATAAGTTCAATTCGCAATTGAACATTTATTCATTATTAATCATTATTTTTCCAAACTCTGAGCTTTTCATATATAAGCATATAATTTCATATTTAAACAAAGTTTCTTCTAATATTACTTTTTTGAAAGATATAGTTAATTTAATTTCAGTACACAATTCCTATTTATTTATAAATCCACATAATTCAATGTATGGCAGTATTCGAAGCTGGTTGGTCAATGTGCTTATTTGGTCGAATAAATTATGCTTAGATCCCAATAATCAATGATTCGATAGATTGGGCTTCTTTTTTTTTTTTTTTTTTTTTACTGATCACGAGTGGCCAAAAGTTGTCCAGGACGTCTGTTGGACACTCTTCGTCTGGGAGCCAGAAGGCTGCTTAGTCCTCTTGGTTCCTCTTTAGTGGTAGTGGCAGTGCTTGTTTCTGGTATCACTGCCTCCGTTGGTTCCGTTTCTTCAACTGATTCCTCTTCTTTGATTTCTTCATGGATGGGTTCTTCAGTCGGAGCTTCTGTCGTTTTACGACGAGGCAACAACGGTGATCTTCTTGGTGCCGTGGAAACTGGAGCACGAGTTGTCGTCTTTGGATGTATCTGAAGTCTCGTTCTGTTTCGTAATTTATTCAGTGGGTTGGCAGTTGTTGCCTTAGCTGCTGGGCTGGATTCAGCTGGTGCCTGAAATTTTGAAAAGAAGAATACATTAATTTAACTGTTTGATTATCACATTTTATCATTCGTTAAAAAAAAAAAAAGAATTATTATATAAGTAAAATTTCTGTAAAGTCAAGAGAATCCTTACTACACTCTTAAACCAGTTTCTTTATTATTTTATAATGTTTAATAAAAGACTACTTATATAAGAAATTTGCGGAAAAATGTTTTGTAAGCAGGTTTTTTGAAGAATGATTTTTTGCAGCGGCGAATGATTTATACAAATATACGAGTGTAATACAAAAGATTAAAAACAATTAGGCACACGTGCAGAGTGACTTGTGTCTTGCAAATGTCATTTTGAAAGGCCATGCAGTGAAAGTAGTTTCAAGATGTTTACAACATCTCGGCCTCTTACGATTCGTATTGCTAGGGTGTGTTGCTATGCCGGAAAATAATCTATTCGAATTTACAAATCTTTATGGAAATCACTAGAGATTTATTCATTTGTACCAAATGATGTTACTTAATGTACTTCGTTTAATTTCGTAACATTTTTAACATTCTACTGGGAACACCTAAATATAAAACTAAAGCAAATAAAATTGAATCTCATTAAAATAACTAAATCATACTTCATGCGATTCTTCTTCAGTGCCCTCTCCAGTTGGTTCCTCCGGCGTGACTTCGGCAGCTTCAACAGGAGCTGCTGTGGAGGTCAATTGTCCTGGCCTTGGCCTTATGTTAATTCTACTTCCTACGGCAGGTCGAATCGGTCTAGGAGCAGCCACAGGTAATCTGGCTCGTTGTCCTGGTGCTGTCTTTGGTGTGGTGCTAACTTCGTGGATTTCGGTCTGTCCAGTTTCACTGACTTCTTGAGATTCGTCCTGAGTAGTTGGCGGGGCATTCGTTGGTCTTCCACGTCTGCGGTTATTGATGTTCAATTTATTGAAAGCAGGACGAGAGGCTCCGACAGAACTATCTGGCGCAGCGGAATTGATTGACGATGGGGTTGTGCTTGCGGTATTCCTGTAACTTGATCCACGGAAACGATTGCGGCTGGTGGTTGGTCTTTCAGCATTTGCGGTAACAGCGGATTCTTTTTGGACCTCTTCGTTCGCTGGTTTCTGACCTGGTCTGGATCTCTTGTATCCACCTCCGATTGCTCCATTGTTGTTGCTACCGAATCTTCCTCGACTTGGACTTCTCTGGGTATGATCCGAAGATGGACCTTCTGTGCTAGTAGGACCATTGTTTGAGTTGTTCGACTTGAATCTATAACAATAACGATTTTTATTGAAAATTAAACAACATTTTTAATTCCTGTAAATATTGATCAATTTTAAACATCATCTTCTTACCTGTTTCTTGAAACTGGAACACCTCCTGGAACTCCAGGTCTTCTAAATTTGCCTCTTCCAATTTGTTGAGGTGTCGTGGGAGCTTCTGTCGTAGTTGTTGTGGTAGTCGGTTTAGGCGTCGTAGTAGTCGTAGTTGTAGTAGTTGTAGATTCTGTAGTGAAGAACGTTGTTCCAGAAAATTCAGTGGTGCTGCCGCTATCTGTAGTGCTTTCCTCGTCATATTCAGTGGTACCTTCGTTTAATCCAAGATTATCCACAGATGAATCCACCAAATTACTTTGACCTTGTTGCAAGAAGGCATAAAGGTCAAGGGCAACTTTATCCATACCTGTAGGGAATTCAGTGGTGGGACTGTCTGTCGTAGTGCTGTCATAATAATCTGGTTCCAATTTCTTTTCTGCCAACAGACCATGTGACTGAGCTGATGGTCTTGTTCTTGATTCTTCTTCATCTTCATCTGGGATGTATGGCCTTGTTGGTTGACCTCTGCTTAATTCAATATCAGCCTATAAAATAAAACAATAACGTATTAAGGAAAATATTTTAATCGACTATTATTTTGAACAATAGATTATAAAATAGAGAATTGTATTACATATTATTTTAAATACCTCAGATTCATCAACATGAATTGGTCTTCTTCTGAAAACTTGAGTGGCAGGTTCTTCAGCAGTTTCTTCAGCAACACTGGGTTCTTGTTGAACCCTGTGTGGTCTTCCACGACTTCTGACTGGTACTGGTCTATCTTCAGTATCTTCGTTAGGTGTGACTCCTAAAAATCTGACAGGGCCTTTTGGTAAATTTTGAGGAAATTCTGGACCCTCTTGATGCGTGCGGAAACTGCTCGAATCCACAAGATCCAAATTAGGTCTTGGACGATTTCCGCGAGCGCGACTGGGTTCGGTTGTTCCAGTATTGTGGTTTGAACGAGATCTAGGATCAACAAGAATTTCATATGTCACAAATGTTAATGGAATTCTAAAAGTATTTTCCCATAAATTTCGTTTAGAAGGATAATAAATAATATAATGTTACTTTTACAACAGGAAGAAATGTAATATGTACAGAAAGAAAAGAAAAAGAAAAATCTATATATAAAAAGTACAAATATGCACTTCGTAAAACACGTGATTAATCGGCAGTTCAATTCTAAAATGTACAATTAAATTTACGCGAATGTTGAAAATGGAAATATATATGTATAAATCATTGAGTGGAATGAAAAAAACCTTGACAAATATTGGCATTAAAATAGCAGTTTAATCCACACTTGGGTAGTGTTTATAAATGTATAGCATGTAATTGATAATCTCTTCCTGAAAGGTAATAAAACGTACGAGGAGAGAAGCAGTCATTTTAACTGAACTTATGCATTGGAAGAAACGCTAATTTACGAGCAATAAAACTTTTAATTTCATCGGAGTTATAGTTCCGAGTCAATTTATTCGAATGTATTAATTACTACGTTTCTGATTGTACAATGTATAATCACAATTAAAATTTGGCCATAAATAAATACTGTGGCTTTAATTGCATTCATTCTATTAACAATGAAAATTCAAAGCACATTTTTTTGCAGTTCCTAAGTATTTGCACTTTTTCATGTGTTCTAATTTGAACATGAAATTCTACACCGGAAAAAAAAGACCTAGTCAAATTTACCATCTTCTTGATGGAGTATGTATTTTTTCCTCCAACATTTACGTAAATCCAAATGATGATAAATTACCAAGAAGATAGTAAATTGTGCTGAATGCTTTTTCCTGAGTTTAGTTAAGCAATGTTTTGTTATACCTTGGTGGGAATCTCGTGTTCGTTGGCAATCGTTCATCAGACACATTTTCAGTGTCAGCAATTTGTCTACTTCTGTTTGAATTTCCTCGCGGAATTACTTCATTGTTTACTGGCTCTACGGTGGTACGTTCAACAGCACTATATTTATTTCTATTGCTACTAGGCGCTCCTCTTCTTGGAGATGAAGTAGTTCTTTTTGAACCTTCATAGTTGTTCGTTGCAGAAGAACTGGCTTTGTCTTCGTCTTCTTCGTCGTAATAATAGTACACGTACTCGTATTCATAGTCTTTGCCATTTGGTCCTTTTTTTACCTGTTGAATGCAAATTTACATACAGATGCGATCTTGATATTGATCCAAATGAAAATTAAGGTAAAATCTTTACCTGTATTCTGGAATTAGAACCAGCTGGAACTAAACTGACATCACTTAAATCACCGAATGATCGATAACTTGATTTACTATCTTCAGGAATTATGTTAACTGGTATAAAATCAAAGGAACGAACTTCTCGTGGAGTAGTTAAAATTGGCACCATTGTCGTTGGATATTCATTGCTGAAAATCATATTTGCATGTATTTATTTTCTGCAGAAATAGTTTTAATGATTTTTACAGACGAAGATTTATCTAAGTGAATGATCTTTCTACTGGATGATATGTAGGATGATATGTATTTTCAGCTGATCCAATTAGATAGTGATATGTGCAAAATTTTTTTGGTGCAAAATGTTCTGTGCTTTATAGATTTCAGGTTCTTGTGATATTTGTGTCAAATATCCTATCAAAGGACTCATGATTATTAACTTCTCACATTATGAGAAAATATATCTCCTTAATTTTTCATCCATTCTCCATCAAATAAATTACTGTACAAATGCAATAAAGTTTCAATACCATGGGAATTTCATCCTCAGTAAATTAATCTGAATAATTAATGATCAAAAACGATTGCTTTAAATTTTCATAATTAGCATCAATAATAACAGTCGTTGAATCAAATACGATAATACGTTCTGAATTTAATGCGTACAATAATTTTTAATTGACTTCATAAATGATAAAACAACAATTTCTTCTTCAATAATATGTATCGTCCGAAGTAAAAAGTGAACAAGTATAAAACTGAATTAACTAAGAGTACGCTAATTAAAATAAATCTCATTATGCTTTTAATATCAAATAATAAATGTTATATGATTATATATAAAAACTATAAAATAAATAGAAGGTGAAAAAATTGTTTATACTCTCTGTATTAAATATGAAATTCAGTTCGAAGTATTTAAATTCTGCGGTGCTATATGTGCGCTTTCTAATGATTTCAAAATGTATCACTTTTCAGTATAAATCAATTTCTTCTTTTATAGTTCAATTATTTTAGAAACAAGTTTTTATTACTGTAAATCGTTGGAATTATGTTAAATAAGATTTAAGATAATAAAATTATTTAACATCAAATTTCAATTAACGATTATCTGGGGTATTAAATTACCCCGATACAAAGGCAATCAAATGACATTTTCATTTATTTTTAATTGCTTCGTTACTTTTTTTTTTTTTTATACGCGTATTTTTCTTTCTGTAAAACCGAAGAAATAATTTCAGTACAATTTTTTAACACTTTTATCATTAATTAATGTCCGCAATGAATACGCATTTTTGATTTTTCAATGACGCAGAAAAGTGCGAGAGCTATTTTACTTGTAACCTCGATGAATATAAAATATTTATTGCTCCTTTCTAAGTGGTTAATTTGTGTAAAAGTTTTTTTTTTTTCTTGAATTGCTCACCTAATATATACACCTGGTATGACGGAATCTCTTTGATAATCCGCCTTTGACTTGTGCACGTCAACTTTTCTAATACCATCTTCGTAAAGGACCCCGGAATCACTGAAGTTTTCCAACTCGACTCGGGCTTTTTTCCTTACTTCGCCATTATCTTCGTCCTTGTCGACATTTACTCTCTTCTCCAGAGGCTCGAAACGAATTTTTTTCTCGGCCTTGCCAATTTTTATGTCTCTCTCAACGTCGTCAGTTGCATATCGCACTGCACTGTCGGGCACTTTATGGGACGTTATATAGTCTGAAAGAATATTACAAGCAATGCTAATATAGTTTTACAAGGTATTTTCTTGTTACTACTTTTAACTTTAAAGAAATATACGACGTCTCATTTTTAAATTATCAAGGTACGAAGAAAACTGAATCGATAAATTAAACATTTCAAATTATTTCAAATTAAAAAGCCACAGGCGATCAGAGGATGAACATTAATTAAAACCAGTTTTTTTTTTTACACAAAGTGTATTAAATTGTATTTATGATCCTGCTGAAATTGTAATATTGTAATTTTTGTGTGTGTGTAAATTTGTTAATTAGGGGTAATCAAATGATTTGCAAAAGTTTTGTTTTTAGATTTTGATTTATTGTAATTGATGGTTTTAATGGTCGTTTGTTATTGTTGAAATTGAGTGTAACAGTACCTTCCCTAGGAATAGGTCTGCTTGGATAAGTGTCATAATCGTCTGTGTCATCTATGTACGTGTGCGGAATCCTCCTTGCCTCGATATTTCCCTTGCATGTGACTGACGCTACAGCGCAACATAGTCTGCAAACAATAAAGTTAAATTAAATTCATAAAATGCAGCACAGCCTATAATTTTGCATGCATTATGTATTTTAAATTATAATACATTTACGGTGGCATGATAGGCTTATAATGTAGCCTTAAAAACCACTTTACCCAAGAAAAGTGTTTTTATAACTGTCTCATAATGTAATATTTACGAAACGTAAGAATGAAAGTAACAATTCAATCTCAAAGTGTTATATTAGATTAAGGCAATCCTGGACTTAATTGTAACATTAATTTTATGTAATTGCAATACTTGTATCTTTTGCATCACCCAATTTTTTAATTCTACACTTACTGTAAGATTAAGGTATATTGTATTTGACTAATCCAATTTTTTTGTTAAATAAATAAAGTAAAACATTTGGTAGTAAAAGAAATAAAAAAAAAAACGATTGTTTGTGAGCATAAATATTTATTGATAATAAACATACATTCCGATCATTTTTATGGTTGAGAAAACAATAAAATTACCTCATCGCAATAACGACTGGTGTTACGATTATATTTGTACTACTTTTGAGAAAATAACGATTTGAAAATTGTTGAGTTATTGTAACATTTTTCAAATCAATTTTCACACTTGGAACCGAGACAATGGGGTCTGAGCGACGATGACTTCTCTTCGAGAAGGTTTCTGTTCATTATCATCTTGTCAGAAGGATACGCTTTGAGTTTACTTATGTTTCGTACCGTTGAAAACTACTTACAACTAAATTACATAATCAAAGAGCCTGAATCAAGCAAAATTTCACTGATAACTTTCTCCTGAAATTTTTCAATCGTTCGAAGAAAGAAAAAGAAAAAGAAAAAAAAGGGTGATGAACCGATTATGCGACAGACTCATTAATATACTGCGTGTGTGTTTTCACCGGGATATGTGATTCATATATCAAAAGCGCGGACGGCAGCTTTTTGAGGAAATTCTTAAAGCTGTTCGAGTGGATTCGTTTTCGAGTAGGGAAAATTCAATTTTGCAACGGCTGTTTATTTCTTTTTCTTCTTGGTTATAAAATATTAATTTCTCCTGCGAAGAGTTATTACGTGTTCGCATGCTGACTGGTTAAACTAGTATTTTAGTTGTATACGCGAGAATAGAATGTCATACCAAAGAAGAAATGCTGCTCGGATATTTTGAATTTTAAAAATGTAAGGAGAGAATGCAATTACAAAAATTGAATGGTTGATGAAAATTCTTGTTAATATTATATGTATAATATAATATTATAAAATTTGAAATATTAACTTCAAACATTTTGCTACGATTTGAAATTCTCCAATATGTTGCAGTATCATAATCCATCACTTATCAAGACAGAAATTAATAAGGCTAAAAATCGGTTTCAATGAAAATGCAGTGCTGTCGAAACAAATAAATGTACGTTCCTTGATAAAATTCAGCTAACTGAAATAATTTTTTTTTTTAAATCGTTATTTAATGATTGATTTAATGATTGATACAATTTTAAATAATTTAAACTGAAATCAAAACTATAAAATGTTAATCATAAATGATTTCATTTCAGTATAATGTGATATAACAATATTTCAACAGTGTATCGTGTAACGTTGAACTCAAATTATGTTGCACCATATTAAAATAAATTGAAGGTCAATGTTATTTCACATCAAATCGGTAACACATAATACTTTTGTACAGTACATTGTGATATACTTTTTTTATGAATTCTACAAATTTGTCTAGTGTATTGTATAACGTATAAATTTGATCATTTCTTTGAATTCTTTTTAACAGCTTATAAAATCTTACGAAAAGAATACTTTATGTAAGTTTAAATCAAATAAATGTACCGTTCGTTACTAATTGAAACATTTATCTTCATAAACATTTCCATGTCTAGTTTTTCAAATAAAAAGTTGAATAAGAAAGTAATATTTTTATCTTAGATGGAACCATATATGACTTTATGCCACTCGTGCTCTTTCGTATCATTTTCCGAAAGGATCTTCTTACATATCATAGAATGTTTGTTCTACTTTTTTTGAACGTCCAATTTTTCACTTTCTATATATTACCATATACAGCACATAAACTATACGTGAAAATAATAGAAAACAAACTTAGCCATATGTGTTGAATTATTACCATGATAAATGGATTGGCTACATGATCATTGTACTTATGTACACACTGAATTGATTCAATCCAAAAATAAACTTTTGTTTTAACAATATTCATTAATTCTAATATATTGAAATCACTTCTTAAGGAATTTACCAGCTAAGTAATTCTTATTGAATCTTATTGTAAGATCAGATCGAAAGATTAGATATCGAATATAAGATGTGATTACATTAAAGATTACATTAATCTTTATATTCATTAATTAGTATTATTTCACATAATTTATTAATTAATTGATGTTAATATCTCTAACATCGCTATTTCAATCTTCAAGGGAGATTACCTGATATAAAAGGCAGAACTTTATGATAAGATTCTTTTCAA
>JABFQA010002836.1:0-10618 GCA_022817065.1 Probaryconus sp. ZL-2020
AGATTTTTAAATTTCATTCCAATGAAATTTGTCACTGATAAGAATAATTTTGAAAAATTACAATGTAAAATAATAAAAACTTAATAAAAGCATAATAGAAATACATTCGTAACTTTTATTAAATAATTTAGAGGTTTTGTTATTTTAGATTGTAATTTTTCTGCTTGTGGCCATTACGTCTTTGGACCACTAGATAGATTGTAATTTTTAAAAAATTATTTTTCTCATTGTACACGGTGATAATAATTTTTACGATTTTAATTAACGATACTTTAGAACAATCGAAATAACGCTTAGTGGAGCTATAAAAATTCTCACTCCCCTAAAAACATGAGCAACGTGATAAACCGGAAATGGAACCTTGCGCATAACCATCGGATACACAAAGCACCAGCTCTGCCCCGTTTCCTCATCTTGTCTATAGTCAATACAATCCAAATAATGCGGACGCATACATCCTAACAAATAGTCTGGCGTAATGACTTCATTGTCGTGCGCGGAATGGCGCGTAACGCCCTAAAGCATTGTTGCGTCCTGAGAACGTTTGACTTGCAGCTTTGATTGCAGGGTGAATTTCTTCGCAGTTTGCTGCATTGTCGGTCCAAAATGAGCGAGGTTCGGGCAACGGGGGGAGGGACGGGGTGGGGAGGCGCTGCGGCCACGGGGGTTTTTTCGTTACCTCCTAACCATCTCGAATCATGAGAAGACTTCAAATTACAGAGTCGCTCGCGGGACGGGAGCGTGCCTCCGGAGGGGGTCCTCGAATTCGCCAAGACGCCCCGCGACGAACGATCGGACATTGTTCGACGTCTTTGAGCGACCCTTTCTCGGCAAAAGCTGTTTTTTCACTTTCCTTATTGGCAAATCTTCTGCTTCAGTTGGTAATCTTATCGACGAGACCACCCAATCTTGGGTACCGATTTGGATTCCAAAAATGGGGTTCTCAGCTTTGTTGACGCCAACACGGTTCCAAGTCAGTTCCCATCGTCTGTGCAAATATATATATATATATATATATATATTAAACCTCACGTTGGTACGTTGAATTGAAATGGGAATTTTCTCGTCTCGGAAGTGTTTTGGACTTATTAAATGGTTTCGAGCGATTGTTGTGATGGGAAGAAATTGGACTTTAAATGGCCCTTAAAAATGCATTTAAGGCGATGAATTAATTTCGAATGCACAACATTTCATTTTGATAAACGAAACAAACATATTTGCGGCTTACAATGATAAGCGATTGTTCGATTATGGTCTGGCAAAGGCACTCGACTGACGATATTCCTAGCAATACGTATCCGGCGATATTAACTAATGATACAAAAATTTCGCGCTTTATAGCAACGTTATCAATACTATAACCATGAATATAGATACGCGGAGCGATATACGGCGTTATAATAGAGCCCGCCGGGTCTACCCCATAAAATGGGAGTGGTTCCCTATAGAATAGATTCCCTCTGTAGGCTTTCGTTATCCAAGCCGATAATGCGATAACGAGCTTTGCTATAGTCGCATATTTCTCCTACGATGCATGACCTCGTTCTCACGAATTTAATCGCATTTTCACAGTTGCACGTGTTTGCATTTTAAATATTCGACAGCATTTTGTAACCAATATATAAATTTATTTTAACAACTGAAACAAATTTATAAGAATTTTATAAAACTTTTATAAAGTTTTTCAATTATAATCATTCTGATTAAATAAGTTGCATAATTTATTTTAATCGAGTTTCATAGATTCAGGTATTTTATAAATTCAGAAAAATATCCCATTGAACAAAAGAATTTTTTGTCTTAAATACAAAATGTTTGCTTTCATCTATTTTTCCATTGACATACTTTTATTCCTCTCTTTTATCCGAAAATAAAAAAAAAACTATTTCCCTTTATACAAATTGGAGTATGTAAAACTACAAAGAATTCTAATCGAACCTCTATATCTTATCGAAGGTAAAATACTTGTGACCAATAAGTGTCCATTAAAATGACATTGATTGTACATAAAATGCATATTTATCTGGGTAAATTGCAAACAAAGATAGTGTAGCTTACGATAAGGAGTCCGTCAAAGCGTAGAAGTAAAAAAAAAAAAAAAAGCAATATATCTCCATAAAGGCGAAGGGATGCATTTAATACACGTACCATACGAATTCTCAGAGCACGTGACTATCGCTTATCATGTGATCTTAAATACTTGACAACGCGTGTCGATCAGGAACCCCGATCTCATTGACTCTCGCAAATAATCCTGTGTTGACACTCCTCTTTCATTTCGCTATTGAAAATTCGTTGACTATTACTCCTTTATTTCTACTTTGCAAACTTTACACATTAGTCACCTGAAATAATCCTTACACGTAACACGAAGAGAAAAATTTTGTTGATATGACCAACATTTGTTTGATTCAACCAAATGATTTGGTCAAATTAACTACATTATTTTGACTTTTTCATATTTGTTAATACAAACATTCATTTGGTTGATTTAACCAAATCATTTGGTCTTTAGAAAGATTATTTTGTTATATCAACCAAATGTTTTCTTCAAATTAACCATTCATGTTCAACCAAATTAACTGACTAATTTCATTTCGACGACAATCTGAAGGTTATCTAATATAAATCAAAATGTTTCCACTTAAAACATTTTCATGTTGATATTTTTGTGTCTCCTTTTTGTCTTTTTAATAAATAATGTTAATTACGCTACAAAGATTTTTGCAAAACATTATCTTGACAATGTATTGTTAATCGGGCCATCCTTAATTGAAAGTTCATTAGAATGGACGAGGAGACAAGGAGCATCGCGATGGACTTTGGATTTCGATAAAGATTAACATTGTCGATAATCCCCGGGGAAGCAATGCGGCATTTCAGGTTGCAGCGTGAGACAGGGTGGACACGTTATAGGGTTATAGGGTTGTCAAAGCAACGACAGAATGACATGTCTATTATCACGTTGCTGCTGGGAAGGAGCACAGAGACGAGAAGAGGAATCATCGCGTATGAACGCGTGCCACCAAGATAACGGATCTCCCGTTGATAATCCCCATCGGTGCCATCCCACGACACATATGGCAACGCTAATCCATCCGCTTCGACAGCGATTGCAAATACACTGTCCGTCATCTTTACTCTAAGATATGATTTCGATATGATTTTGTTATTATTAAAGAAGCATTTTCCAAAATAGAAAATTCCTCTCTTAAATATTAAATGTTAAATCTTGAATTCTTTTTCTAAAAAATTGAGAAACTATTTTTTCCCCCATTCTATTTTTCGTTCACCTTTCCTTAATTCTAACAAATCCCTAAATTATTCAGTCCACTTCAACGGAAACCCCAAACAGAGGAAGAACAGTTTCCGGTCACTCGTAACAAAATTTCGTTACAGTCGTGTCAATTGAATTAAGGACTTCAAACA
This sequence comes from Probaryconus sp. ZL-2020, assembly GCA_022817065.1. Classification (NCBI taxonomy): domain Eukaryota; kingdom Metazoa; phylum Arthropoda; class Insecta; order Hymenoptera; family Scelionidae; genus Probaryconus; species Probaryconus sp. ZL-2020. The sequence goes on from JABFQA010002836.1 coordinate 3,430, forward strand.
GGACCATTATTCCCATATTAAGAAGGACGTGAATAACATCGTTATTCAAGGCAATTGAATGGTTTTTGAATCTAACAGACCCTAACGTGGCCCAAAAATACATTGGTCAGAAATAGGTAAATAGATCCTTGACACAATGAACTTCGTAACGTTATCAAATATTTTGACTTGCTCGCACCTTGTGAGTAGGAACGGAGAGTTTTCAGGGTGGTTCGGGTCAAAAACGACGAAGAGGAACTTGATAAATTGTTCGCAAAAAAAAAAAAAAGAATAATGTTCTCATGAATGCCTCGTAGTCGGTGGGAATTGATTGTCGTCGGAGATTGCGAATCTCACAATAAAGGGATATCGACAATGTCACAGCAAGAGATCCTTTAGGTTGTATCGTAAAAACGAACGAAACTTGTTACAGTAACCTCTGCCCTTACACCGTCATTGTACCTTTATCCGCACGCTAATCTTTGACTTAAGACTTTTTTGGATCATTAAACTCACTGAAATTATTAATCACCATTTCAGGCCCTTTACACTTTTTTTTTTTTTATGTATATGACTATTCTTTTCTAACGAAGATATTAATTTTAAGTTTCTGTACTAGAAAAAAAAAATTTGTTTGTGATCGTTACAAATAATTGAAGTGGAAATTGAGGTTTTTGTTCGGTTAAAAAAATCGATATTCATATTTTGAATTTGCCTCGAGACTTTTATCTTGAGATCTTTCTAGTCAGAAGACGTTCTATGCCGTCGCGTCGAGTTCAGTCAGAAAGTAGACGACACCATGGGGCGTCGAAAGATGCAAAATTCAAACGGGAAGGGGGTCAGGCTTAATTATAAAGCTTATGAATTATAATTGTCGTGTAGTTGGACCAACATTGTGTCCGCATGTTTTCCCGTTACGCCCCTGTCACTGTTCGGCTCGCCGGGAATCCTTTTCTTCTTGTTTGCACCTCCGTGAGACCGTAGACTTATTAAATACGATTGCAGCAGATCGATGAATTTGCTATCCGTCTCTTTCTATCGCCACGCAACCCTTCCCTCGTGATTCCGCTCTTAATAAAGTGTCGGGAAAATAGAACCTGTTTCTTTCAAACAGTAATGAACATTAACTTCAACATTGTTTAAACAATCTGTACGTTGATACTGAATATTCTCGGCAGGATAAATTTGAATACATATTTTACAACCGTTTACATGTAATATGTGAAAAAAATACCCATTATACTGAACGTCAGAACCCCCATCGACATGGGAATCGGTGCATTAGAATCTAAAATGCAAAATTGAATATTCTGCGATAGAAAGAAATTAATGATTTTAATTTCCATTTCATAACCTTGTGACCATCGGCAGGATGGTCTTAGTGTTTTATTTCAGCGATGAAAAAAGCAATATGCCTGACTCCTGGTAGATATTCGATAAGATTTTACGAAGGGTTTGGAAATGGAAAAAAGACTTCATTCGAATTATTTTATTTTTCTCTTGATACCTCCTCGACTTCTTTTCCCCTCTTTCTTCCTTGCCAATGGGGCGAAAGAGCGATGGCAGTCTGACCCTAAATTGCGAAAGTCCCGTGGAGCGATTCTTTCGCAATCGATTGTTGACATCTTATATCGTTCAATCGTACCTGGCAACTATATAAACGCTTTCGAAATGATGAACAATAAGAAATAGCATTTCACATTTGTTTTCACAAATTGTTCCTCAGTCTATAGAAATGCTAATAGACAGTTTTTCATTCTCGACAAATTTTCGTTTCAGTTTTCATAAAAGAGCCTGATAAAGTATTTCTTTCATTATGATCAACGTAATATCGAAATGGAAATTACAATGTCGTCGTAACTTCATTAAATTTCTATCTCATCTTTTAGACCTATTTCGTCAGGTTTTCATGTAATATTGATTCGGCATAATTTCCTTCATGAAGGAATAATGTCATCCAAAATACGAAGTTGTTATGACAGAAGGAACGATTGAAATTTATTGTAATAATGATATTTCAAATTGAAACTCGCTATTGTAATGTACGATTTAATAGAACTCGAATTATTCGCTGCGATTTCATAACAATGACATTATAATCGTCAAATAAATGACACGAGGAGCAAAATCAGATTTAATTAAAATTACCATTCGTCAAATTAATTATTTACAACATTTAACAAACATCAGACACAACTTAAATAACACGTTTCCTGTGAACCCTCATCAAAAATCAAACCCAAGATTTTCACATAATCTAATAAAATTAGAAAAAAATAAAAATAGAAACCCTCGAAATAACATCGTCCAGAGTCCGCATAAAATTTTCACTCGGTTATGTCATTAAATTTTCAATTCAACGACATAAATATCGAGCTGACGACAGTTTTGTACCAAAAATACATATTTTATAACGGCATAATTCAAAGGCACAGAAAGATTACAGCGAAAGATACTGCTGTGCAATAAGAGAAGCAATAGCGGCAAGGGAACGGAAAAGACACTTTTAGCGTAGTGTGGAACTCCATTCTCAGTATTTGGAGGGTTTTGCAACATGGCGGTGGAGCCATAGGAGAGCGGGAATCGACAATAACTTCTCGACTCGGCGTACAATTTAATTTTATGCAACGCTTGGCACGCCTCTTAACGCGAGATATCCTTATAACGTTTAACTAGATAGTTATGATTGTTGTCCTCGAGTCTCTTCCCATCGCTTCCACTTACCCTGCCTAACCTCACCCTCCCCTTCCCCTCCACGAGATTCGCTCGCTATCTCTGCCATTCGCTATCTCTCGCGCCCTATCTCGTTCTTCGTCCGTCTTCCGCGTTACCCTCTATCATTCTTTCCTCGTCCTCTGCGCCTAAGCAACTACGAAATTTCATGTAAATCTCATCCCCCTCATAATCCAAACTGCGTGCTCACGAAAACGATACATTCTTGTGTGTTAGTAAACTGAGCGGCAGTGTTTGTAACCAGGCTAAGCCCCGACTGTCGCAATGCAGCGGTAATCGAGACACCAGAAATGCTGGTATTTGTAGGAAAACATTGCGCGTACCAGCATTGACAAAGCGTCAAAATTTGTGCTCGTTTTAAATTAGTCAGCTAACTGGGTTCCTCGTAAGACACTGCTGGTTAATTCGGATGAATTTCCTGTGGAAACTATTCGGGGCGCGACGAAGGGTCTTGTCTTGGAAAGGTTCCAACGAGTGAATTGTCAGACACTGGGTCTACTCTGAAATATTTGGTTGTATATACTCGCGTTGAGTTATTTTTACCACATTTTTAGTTGGACCAACTAACGCCTAGTTAAATGAACTGATAGAACTACCAAATTTTCCTATTTGGTATGGTAAATATTCATGAAACTTCCAATAATTTTTACCATACCAAAATGGAAACATTTGATAGTTTTTGAAACAAGTGACACCATACGTCTTGATTTCTATTTGGTGTGGTAATTTTTCCTACAACTTTGTTCTGCGTGTGGTGTCCAATAAATATTAACAGAAAGATTCCTCTGATTTTCAATGTGATTCTGACTCAATTATTAATTTAAAAAGAAAATGTAATAATAGGAAGAAGGAAAAGGTTGCTATTGGGTAAGCAAACCGGAAGTAAAAAAGCCAAATAAAAGCTGAACGGAGAGAAAGATAAGAAGGCACCGTATGATATTCATATTCTTGACAGGTAGGGGTACACCCTGAGGAGGTAAGAGGTTGCCGCAAAGGCAACGGAAGAGCGTCGAGAGCACTGGTGCAGACCAATGGCCCGATGGAGTAGGCGATCGCGTTGGGTATACTAACCCTATAGCGGAGGGTTATTCCGACGGATGCTTTAAGAGGAAGATAGCAATGGCCCGGAAACTGGAAGGGACCTGAGACAGAAGATAAAGGGTTCCATCGCCAAGACGAAGACAAAGACGCCAAAGAATCACGTTATCTCGCGAAACGAAAGCAGGACGAAGAATTTCGCGAGAGGCTCGACGAGATCCTCGCGCACGTCCTTCGATCTCTGTCTAACAGGACGGATATTTCTTATCCCAGCGCACGTAACCCTCTAACGAGCCACCAAAGTTTACCAATAAATTGTATGACGAAAGAGGAAACACCAAAATCCATCGAATCCACTACTTTATTCGCCCAGAATACTGGTTCAAAGTTCAATGTATCGCGTTTGGAGGATCCTGTTTTTGGTTTTCGATCGAATGTATTGTTTGAGATGTTGTGCTTTCGCATGAAAGATCGCACGAAAAATCCTCGACTACAAATGCTATGTCTTCTTTCATTGTCGTTAAATATTCCTGTATGAATATTTCACGATCGACATTGTTAATAAATTTCGAATTAATCTTTTCGCGTGTCCACCAAACGTAACGATATAAATTGTCAGTTAAGTAGGTATTACGGTCAGCAACACGGAGAAATGATATGCCCGGAGAATTTTTTTTACTTTTCCTTCTACGTCGTTAATCTCAACAGACGCCAAATGTTGGCACACACTGGTCGAGGCTAACGATTGTGCCCGATGCCGTTTCGAGGCTGTATAATGCAGCGTGCGCGAGCTCCATAATGGAATCACATCACATCGGTTACACAATCACAATACTAATCTGACATAATGGCTACCTATGCTCGCGGTGAGAGCAAATCCGGTACCATCCACTCGTGATCGTAGTAAGGTCTGTAACGGAATTATTTTTGTCGAAACAGTCATCTGCCAGCTCGGTGAAATTAGCACGATCTTATTATATTTTTTTGTTCTTTCTGATTCATTTGCCGATCAATTCCAACTAATCATGTTTACGATAAACCTGTCTTAAGCAATTGAAAGACGATTGAATCGGTCGATAGAAAAATCAGCGTGCAAAAGTGTCGAGCATTTCTGTAACTCCTTGGAAGCTCCTTAAAAGTATGAGATTTACAAGAGAAAACAATTCTTTAACGGTGTACAATTTGACTGTTTCCGTAATAAAAGGAAACTACGCAAAGACTTGGGGACCTTTTAACGTTTTCACGTGAACGTGGTATATAGAGTCAAAGGACAGACTCCTCGCGACTGACAGAACTTTTATGGAGTTCGTGGGTGTAGACAATAAAAAAAGGAGGCGCGAAATACGGAAGAAAGCACTTCGCTCGACATTAAAATCGTATCCCAAGAATCTCCTTCCTCCTTTGCCGTCCATTCTTTGGATTTTCACGCCGGAAAGTCTCGACCATCTGGATGTATAGACGTACGTGTGTCCAACAGCATCTCTCTCTCTCTCTCTTTAGATTCTCCTCGTGAACGGATTGCGCGTACGCTTTTTTTTTCGCTTTCAACAACAAAGAACGCTCGGAATAATCTCGAGGTCCGAATCCTCGAAATCTCGTGGGAGGTCACTGAATCGGATAATTTTAGGACGAGGCGTGGCGGTACTAAAGCCACGATAGATCGGTACAAATCCACCGCGACATTAAAACGTCAGAACGAAGGGAAAAGGAGTCAGGAAAAGACACACTCAATGGCTCTTTGTCGGGTTAAAAGTATCTCTTCGTTGGTACGAATTTCCATTGTTGTGGAAAAGAAAAAATGGCTCTCAGCAAAAATGTGGAGCACATTTTTCGATTGGTTTTCCTGTAATAAATTGTAACTTATTAATGCTTTTTTTTTTTTTTCTTTTTCTTTGGTGTAAAATAAATTTCTTAGTATTTCTCAGAGTTTGCGGAAAAATGGTATTGCGGCAAATTGCAATTTCCAAATGGCGAAAAATTGAATTGACGATCGAATTAGGAAGCCTGACATGAGATACCGAAAAGGTATCCGAATTCCGAGCGTGTACCTTGGCCAAAGGCGTCGAACGAGCGAAGGCAATGAGACATTTTTGAGTTCTCTCTTCGGGTGCAATCGATTGTTCCGCCATATTGGCCAACCACTTCGAAAGCAAGTATATCGGCGTGTCACCGGTCAGAACGACGAGCCCCCCTGTGGGAAAGTCACTACAATATTTACGAGATCGCACGTTAAGAGTCGGCTCGGGCACGCGCGCCTTCAATTTGTATTCGACTCGGTTCGCCTCGTTGATTTTTTGAGTACAAGTGTTCGAAATTCGGCCACGCGTTGATAATATCTAACGTGAACATTTTCGTATAATCGTAATGCCTTCAAAAATGAATGGGGGTCAATGATCAATCAAAATGGAAAGGTCGTTGGTAACGAGACCTACTTTTTTTTTTTTTTTTTTTACTCCAAGCAATATGTTACCATCATTCACTCGACATTGTATTAGTGAATCGATCTTGCAATGGTAACAAAATTATTCAATGTTTAAATTTTTAGAAAATAAATTCGGCTTTCGCAATTGCGTTTTGTTTTCAACAAAAAAATATATTTTTTCCCTTTAGAAAAACGAAAGCACTGAAAGTTGGTGCAAAAAAAATGTTGAACAGTTAAAATAAACGTATGTTTTTATGAAATCGGCAGGAAACTAGAGGATCGTTTGTTTCGATATTATCGTGAATTTTAAATAACATAATCATACATACAATTCGTTTGAAAGGATAGCTGGTAATGAGCTTCGGTATCGAATGAACTTTAACACATGCAAAATAACGCGAAACGGATAATTTAACTGACGCACATTTATTCTTTGGTTTTATCTTTAGAAACTAATGGAGTGCGAAATTGGAATAATTCAAACTTGTACGAAAATTCATTGAACTTTATGCTAACTTTATTTTCATTAAATAATAAAGCCTTTGATGAATTCAATAATTAAAGGCGCATCACCGGTAGTTGCTCGGTAACATAATTGAATAATATTAATGAGTTTTGTACAGTTCAACTCCTGATTATAAGTATGATTAATTGAATTATTTATACCGCTTTTGAAAATACGATCATTTACAATGGTCATTTCGCAATCAACCTAAAAATTCGAATGCAATAAATTCATTGGACCAAACAAAGAAGCTAAAATACAATGCAATTGTAATACCGAATGATAATCGATGATCATTGTCGCTGAACGGTGCATAATTAAAATACAAATTATATTATAATACAAATCATCGTTTGCAATTTTAATACTATCAAAACAGAAATTAAGATTTTCAGTCAACGTTCGCAATTGTTTTCCTTAACTTACTTTTGTCAAAATATATTCAATATTGCAAATTAATATTTCATACTTTTTTCTGTAATGAAACATATAAAAAAAAAAAAAAAATATAA
>JABFQA010002837.1:0-10618 GCA_022817065.1 Probaryconus sp. ZL-2020
AACTTTTTTTATACAAAAAAAAAAAACTGAACTGTTTTTTATTATTATTATTTTTTTTTTTTTTGGTATTTATATTGGACTTGTATTTTTAAAACATATCAATTTTCTAAAACAGATTTTTGTGACAGAAACTTTCTCCTTGCTTATGATTTACAAACTTTTTGTCATCCAGAACATCCTGATTGTAAAACAAACGTATCGAACATCGTGCAAATATTAAAAAGTCCTGTCTCGAGGCATCGAATTAATTATGCGATGAGAATCCTTGAAGTGTTTTCTGTGATTTTTTTTTTCACGGATCTCCTATACAAAGCGACGTGGCTGCTTGTTCATCGCGTGTTTACAAGAAACGCATTTAGGATACTTGAGCACGATTTTTCGGTCTATTCATCACCCAACACGTTACCAACTTAATAGCAACTATGAGTCAAGCCACTTTGGCAAATTAATTGGTTACGTAATGTCGCCGACAAAAATGTTGTCCCAACATTTGCTACAACTTAAAACAACTTTCGGTTTAATAATTTGAATCAACTTGCTTGCGAATTTCATAATGAAGCTTTCTAACAATAATCAAAGAGTAGCAGAACTTTTGAATAATAAAAACTTTGACGAATTTTATTATTTCTGAAATATATATAAAAAAAAAAAAAATAAACTAAAGTTTGTACGAAGATAATAAATATTTTTTTAGCAACGAAAACAGACTGAAGAGGCCGAATGACTTTTCTTTTCGTCACGGATTTGTCATTTCACTTTCGATATCAATTGATTCGACAAATCACTGTTGTTTCATTAAACAAATAATTTCATTGACAATTCAATACCTGCTGAGATTAATAAAGCTATAATATAATGTAGAATGAAAGATGCCCGTTGTACTCACGCGAAACAGTTACTAAACTTGAATTTAAAAGGTAAAGAAAAAATAGAAAATCTTTCAATAAAACATAACAAGGAATTAAGATGTTTTACAAGTCACACACGATATGTTTGTTAAACTGATAATGACAATCTCAAAAAAAAAATTCATTAAACAATGACTGTCTGTAATTTCGAGCAAAACAACTAGAGCAAGTATTTTGGAATATAACCGATTTCACTGAATATTAAATTCTTTCTGAGAAATGAAAATTAGTTTTTCAAAATAAATGAAATGAATGTAAAACTAATTCCTTAAACTCCTTCTGCCTTCTAAAAGCAATTTTATCGAATCGTCATCTTAAAATAAAATATGATATTACGACTCAAGTTTAGTGTCTAAAAAACATCGTGCATTAGCACGACGAAAATCGATCTCGATTCTTCCATTCATATGTCAGTCAATCAATCTGACAAGTCACATGTATTCACGGTAAACAACTTGGGCTACAAACAATAGTGTACGAACACAACCTATTATTCTGGAAAAAGATAAAAACGACGACCGATCAACAGAAATCCTCAAAAACAACCATGTTAAATATTAATTTAACAGCAATGAAAAATATCGAACATTTCTCTACAGTGAAGAAAACAAATAAACAAAAATTACTATCTTTGTTGGCATTATGCGGATTTATTTTCCCTGGTTGAAAAATTACCATCTTTTTTGTTAAAATTTGCTAACTTGTTGAAACTTTATATTAGAAAAGATATTAATTTTTCCCTGAAAAGATCGTAATTTTTCAGAAAGGGAAAATATAACGACACTTTACCAACAAAGATGGTAATTTTTCTGAAACTTTTTTCTCCGTGTATTAAATGAGCGTCGATCAAACGTCCGAACGTAAAGGAACACTGAGTCGTCTCGGTAATTAGCATTCCTTCGGATGCCCCTGCGTCCTTCGCACACAGAGCTGCGCTGATCGATCAAGAGTACAAGCCTACCACTCATTTATTTAGCAAATCAACAAATTCCTCTTTCGTCTTATACGCGAGATGGATAATCTTCGGAGGGAATCTGCGACGTGGCCAGTTGGCTGGCTTCTCGTTGAGATAAAATCACTGCAACGTCCAATGGAAACTCAATTACGGCGCTCGGGTCGTTTCACACTTTACGCGATTAATCCATCGGTTCCCCTTAAAGTTGTGTGCTCAAGTAGTTGTGTCAGCCTCCAAAGAAGCCAGAGATCTTCCCTGACTCTTGTCTCGAGTACTTGAGTTTCTCTCAAGTAGCCATCGCGACGATCCCCGCGAACCGATCCTAGGTCAGGCGTGTCAAATCGTGGCTCTTCGTCTTCGTCTTCGATTTTCCACGAGGTCAATGCGAGTGACACATACTCACGGTGACTTGAAACGTTACTCATTCAGTTTATCTGGTTCAAAGATTTCTCGCAAAGATCATATACGATTCAAACGACGATCTTCATAATCCAGATCAATAATCATAACAACAAATAAAAACCCTTTGGAAATGATCTTCGAGAAATGTCTGCAATCTTCTAAACTTCCATCTTTCTATTTCTATTTATGATTGTATCCAACATGGACTCAAAGACCCGATGATAAAAATGCCACCATTCTACCATCAACATAACAGTTTATGAGATAGCGAAATCTCTTTCCTTGGCTGATCAATTAAAATAACATTGAATAAATATGATTGGCCCATCCCATCAAAACAAAACGCAGAAGGAGAAGAAGAAAAGGAAGGAAAAGAAGAAAAGGAAGGAAAAGAGAAAACTCTGTTGATGATTCTCGACCTGACTTCTATCAAGTCGCGTGACCGTTATCGAAACGGTCATGTGTGTACATGCGCAGGCAGCAGGCAGGTTGCAATGTTTTTTTTTTTTTTTTCTTCTTCTTTTTTTTCTTTTTCTTTTCGGTCTCCTTTTTGCCAGGCACTTCTTGTTTCTCCTCTTCAATTTCTCGGACTGCACGGAGCCTTCGAATTCGAGAAGAGATGCTGCTTTGATTGCGCTCTCTATGGGGCGCTGTCAACCAATGAAAGTTTGCTCAGGAAACATAACGTGACGAAAGAATAACACCTTTCCAAGAGAGCTCGCGGACTTAATCGGTCAATTTCGTCCGATCGAGCGAAATTACAATTTACCCGCGCCCAAGAATATTCAATTACAAGTTATTAGTTGTAAGCTTTGCTCTTGACATGTATTTATGCAGATTTCATCATTGGCAAACTTCGAAAGCATGCAAAATTGCTCGCCAAAGACCAAAATCGCAAATGTTTCAGTTTCCAATGTCGATTGTCAAAGGATTTTGATAATCTTGACAAATGGATGATAATCTCAAATGTATCGGGATAAGGAAAATTCTTGAGTTACAAAAGAAGTTTTTCCTCGTTTCGAAATTTCTCTTTCCTTCAAATATAATGGCTGTGTCGCGAGAAAGAAAAAAAAAAAGCCCACTTTTTTTTTTTCTTGGCAAGGCCATCGCGAGAACGTCTCATTATCGAATGATCTTTAATGTCGAGGGATTATTATTATGTTATGTACACTTCTGTTCAAAAGATGAGTTGATGAGCGGAAAGTCGAGCAAGGTTCAGTTACCCTTGAAACTATCGTTAAATCGCGATCGTAAAGTTCGCGTCATCCACGTTAAACTGGGATAATTGTAAACAGCTTTTTACTGTTAGACTCTTTATTCCTTTGGTAGTTCCTGTTTTTGTAGTTCAGGGACTTTCGTTTCGGAATTAGAACGATCTTACTTTGCATTTTTTTTTTTTTCTTCAATATCCTCCACAGTTTAAAGGAAATTTTCTATTGCCATGAATTGTATTAAAATTATAATCAACGGCGTACGCTGTACAAATTTATGTTTTCACCGTATGAAAATATTAGTGTATGTTTTGGCAGACACGAAGAGAATACCGGAAAAGTATCCCCTTTCTGGATTGTAATTCCTAGATGCGGTTGGAAATCATAAAAGTCGAAATGCAGGTCCAGGAGCTCGGTTGCGTGAGAATTGGATCGACCCAAGATGACACGTCAAGCGTTTTATCACCTTGTCCGATAACGCTGCGCAGGACGTGAGAACATCCAGTCTTGCTTAACCAGCTTAAAGATTTCTATCGTTAATTTCGCATTGGACATGTGAAAATCATAATAATAAGCACAGCTTGCGCGATAAGCTATCTGCACTTTGTCTCAGTTTAAATCTCAAAACTTCTTTTCCAACATTACAAGTCATCTATTTATTAATAAAATTACATTACACTTCGAATCCTCCCATAAATTTGCATTATATAAAATTTGCAGTCAGCGGAACAAATTTCCCGACCGAAGTCAAATAAAATGAATTTGCCATTTTAAGGATTGAAATTTATATTTTGACAGTAGCAACGAACGCAATTGATATTAAACGACGTATAAATACGCCCGGTTGTCATTCCATTTTCTTGCGAACACTATTTTCTATTTATGACAACGTGATTTACACTCGAGCAAGTGTTTTCAGACGCTCTCCGCAAATATCTATTATCCTAACGGAAAATTGGAGCACAGTATTTACTATCTAGATTGCTACGATAACAATTGAGATTGCGCGATACTGAAAATCCTGTTGCAACGCTATTGGTTATTAAGACGTTGGAAGCTTTTCTGATTGGTTAACACTTTTGATCCTTTATCATCTTCGACAATGCCGGTGATTAATGCCACATCTTTCATATATATATATATATATATCATCCTACCAGAACTATAATTTACTAAGGCATACATTTTTCTACTTCGTATAGGTGGTGTATCATGAATTTTGCAACCAAGAAAGTGTTTCTTCAAACGTCTTTATAGTCTCCATTGATTGGGATATTAAATTAAAAATAAATATACGACGAAATAATAGTGTCATCTTATAAAGACAGTTGTTCACTGTCATTCAATCGTCAGCAGATGATTTTGAAAGCTGCATTTGTTTTTAGAACAAAAAGTATAAGAAGAAGGCTGCAATTTTGAAAAGAAAGTCGGTACACATTTTGCTGACAATTTACATTGCATTACTTACGATGAGGACTAGTAAAATTGTACGGCAATTTTCGATATGTTTTCTCCGAATGACAAATTGGACAGAACCGTTTATCATCATACTCAGCGAAGCATAACCGATATCGAATATAAAAATCCTCAACAATTTACCGAACTTTTCAGCCTTCCGAGAAACTATTAACATCTTTCAATAAAAGATAATTTTATATTTCCAGTTAATCCGAAGTTTTGACCTTAGATCCTAACGTAACCCCTCAGAACATTCTTATTAAACTGTAATAAATTGCGCTTCTATGGAATCAATGTTTCTTGATAAACTGGCAAAAATTTTCTAAGTACTACATATACAAGGAAATGACGTTCTTAATCATTTAAATGTTCCCCTTTTGCAAACTCTAGAATTTACAACTTTTTAAATTTCTAATAATACATTATCAATTATCATTCTTTCTTTATAAACGACATAAAAGAAGCCATATATCTTCTCGATTCAGTTGTTATAATTCAAAATTTTTCAGATCCACATTACCCCGTCCAAGCAATCTTCCTTGGGATAACCCTTTTTTGTTTTAGCTTTCAGTCATTATCAGTTGCGCATTATCCAAACTTCGTCAATTAAAAATCACCCCTAACAGTATAATTACCGGAATAAATAACCATTCGATAAGAACGACAGGACAAACTTCTATAAAACGATGATAATAACAGTAATAACGGAATTTGATCTAATGAGGTGAACAGCAGTGTGTGTAACGTGTAATGGTGACGCTAAATGTTTATAAAATAATCATAGCGCATATCAATAGAGAGCACGAACGACAACGACAACGACAAAGACAACGAGGACGACGACGACGACAAAGGCCAGTTTATCTGTAATGGAAACTGCGGCGTATATGGTGTACACGTATAAATACATATCTTTGTATCTGTATACGTATATATAAATATATATTGGGTTGGAACTGTTGCGTTGCATGTCTTGCTTTACGGCGTGCACATAAGCGTTGTATTGTCGTGTGGCTGCAAGGCGTGGCTGCACGGGGAAGCACTGATACGCCTGCCTTGATACCGAGTCTCTGTGCTCCTTACTCGCGTTGCTCCTTAACTCGTTCCTCGGAGCAAGAGAGCAACACAGCTCCCTCCGTCTCCCAATCCCCGTATCGCCTCGTCCTTCTCTCTTCCTTCGTCCCCCTAAATATCCGTCTCTAGGCCGCCTTTCGAGCGTCCTTCTTCTCTATCCTCCTCCCTTCATCGGCGATCTCCTTTTCTCGTTCTCTCGTTCCGGCCCGTTCACCGACTTCGAGAGCCAACGCCGACTTCGACTAGCGCAGCAAACGGTCCTCTCGGCGGCCACTACTCACCACTATCTCTCTAACTGTATTCGTAAAATACCGTCTCGATAGTACGCGTTCTAGCGCAATGCAGATTTCAACTTATTCCGACGCAAGGATACTCCACCTTCTTAAGAGAGTCAGAGTTAGTTGCCTTACCTCCTGCATCAGTTTCGAAATGTATCCTGTCTCTTTCTCTCTCTCTATCTCGCTCGCTCGCTCTTTCTGAGCACAGCTGGGAGAGAGGTTTGGATGGATTTCGACATTGCTGGAATCCTTTTTGCTTGTACCAACTGAATTATTGCTTCCTGATGCGTTTGCTTGAGAAATTTTAGTTTCGCCAAGAGATGTATCTGACGATGGAGGTACACTCCCCAGACGAAGAGTCCCAAGATCCAAGTGAAGACTCCTCATGCAAAAATCAGAGTAAAGAATTCCCACGTACGAGAGATCGTGTTTTATTGGTTTACCTTTTAACGATCAACAACAGTGTCTCTGCTATTTAGTGAAATTAGTTTGCCACTTGATTGTGCATACAAGGTCGTGTTTTGTGTATCCGAAGACTCGTTTACTTCCATCATAATCTTTTTTTTTTTTTTTTTTACTCCGCGAAAAGGAAAAAAGTATCCTGGCAAAAAGTTAACGTTGCAAAGAATTGTAGGCTTTTCGTATCGATTAATAAATGTTATCGATTAAATGACTAAAGATTATGCTCTTGAAATGTGGATGAAATAATGAAGTGTTCCCACGTAACGCAGATCGCGTTATTGATTTAGTTTCCAACGATGAACGTGTCTTTGGTATTTAGAGAAATTAGTTGCTACTTCTTAGCGCACAATGTTTGTTAACAAGGTCGTTTCAGTCGAGGACTTGGTTTTCAGGTTGACTGCACTCTTTGGCCATACTCCTGATCGGTGTTCAAAAATACAAATATGATTTATATTTTTCCTTTTATTATTATTGAATTGACTTAGGATTTGCGAGACTATGGGCATAAAAGAAAATGTTATGGCAAATGTGATTTTTCATTTTAAAATCTTCAGTATTCCACTGGTATTTTTATATAACACTTTGCATATCCTGTTATTTGCTACAGGCCTTTTCTTTTTTTAAGAGATAAGATAAATTTAGACTTCGAGGAACCTATTTTCGAATAGTGTATATATATAAAATATACACATATATATATATATATATATGTCTAAAGTTACTTCCTGATTTATTTGCTTTAAAATCTTGCGAGGAGATTGTATAATGTGCAACACTACAATTCTTGATATGCATGTGCTAAGCATTGATTTACATGGAACAATGTGGAATTCACACAAAGAAGAAGTACGAGTCACAAAAAATCATTTTTTTTTTTTTTTTAATTTTTGATCTGAGGATAATTTCAGAAAATAAATATAAAATATTTGATAATATTAATTCTATTTCTCATAGAATTATAATTCAAGACTGAAATTATATTTACATCCAATCCATTAAAAAAAAATCCTCAACGAGATTTAAAGACCAAACAAAGAATACTTAATATAATGATATACATAATGTGCAATGTCTTTTTGCAAAGTATTCAAACAAAGTAAACCATAAAGCTAAAGTTTGCGGTCAATTGTTGTTCGTGCGCATTTCAAAACACGTCTTTAGCAAGTTTCTCAATTGTATTACAATTAGACCTTACGAAACAAGCTCACCGGGTTTACGGATTTTACGGGGATATTAAAATAATATTCCCTTCGGAAACAACATTCGATACAAACGCATTGATTATTATTGTGTTCATTAATTATACACCTCCTCGCGACCAGCTATTGATTAAGAGTATCATAAATCAATATTCCCAACAATCCATCACTTATAAATCATCAAAGCTCGATATTGCAAATAAATTAACATATTAAAAAGGCTTCAATTTCCCGCAAAAGCTGCGAGAAAGAGAAAATGAAGACATAGATCACGGATGCATTAGAATATAAAATAATCTCAACAATGTTGTATAGCTAATGAAAAATAATTGATATCCCACGATCTCGTAAATATATGAGAAAATGTATGCGCTATGCGAAGAACGCGATGTTGGATTGGTAGAAATTAACCGATGATGATGATTGAAGAATGTTCAATTAACACTTTATATTCTTTAATTATCATAGAATATTGTTGGATCAACTAGAAAGGGTATTAACTGAAATTACGTTTTTTCAGGAAGCTTTCATTGATTGAAATGAAATGAAATGAAGGATTATAATTATCGGTTGAAATTTAACCGATGAGGATGAGACCTTTCTTGATAGTATCTGGTCGTGTGGTTCGTCTTCTTATGCTGTTAAACGAGAAACGTAATAGAAACAGAAACACGGGCTCGTCTTCTGCCGTTCCAATTCTCACGTGCACGATGACTACACGCCTTGAACTTATAGCACGCTTATTATGCATCGTTACGGAATCTGCCCTCTCGAAAGTGCGCTCCCAACAACAGACGCGACTCTCTTCTCTTTCGCCCATCTTTCTTTCTCCTTAAAGATGCGACAACGTAATAAGATCCCCTCTTACGAAACGACATCAGATCGACGATTCCTCGAATTTCACGTGCTTCATTTCAGGACTTGATGAGATTTTGCTGTTACTTATTTTCAAGGCGATCGGTTAGGATTCTGGAGAATTATGAATATTGCGTTCAATCATAAAAAAAAAAAAAAAAAGATTATTTGATTTTTGTCTGATTATTATAATCCTTTCAGGAATTTGTCGATGCTTCAATAGAAATGTCAATCGTAGAAGTAAAACGACGAATGATGTCAACTTTTAGAGAAATAAAACTATTGCTCTCATTTTTAACAACAAAACTAACAGAACATTGAAAAAGAAAGAATTTTGATTCATTACACCTTTAATTAAATTAATCTAAAATACATTATCAGTAATCAATCCTGTTAATTGTGAATAATTAACATCACAAATAATAATTGAATCATTATTTTTATTTAATTATAAATGTGAATCATTGATTTCATCCTTGACCATTAAAATAAGTATTGCAAATGAGTAATCGTCTATTTAGAAATATAAGAATGGACGATAATTTTCACTTGTTCACATTCTACATAAACATCTATAGTTAAATGTTTTCTTGTAAGTAATTTCGTTGTATATAATTAATTATATTGTAAATAGTCGAATGGCGTTGTCGTTCACATTAGTATAGAGTCTATTTTATATAACATCGCATAGTGAATAAACTATTAGATGTTGCAACGTTGTTGTTCCATAAGGTTTAACATGTTGTTTTAAACATAGCTCCTTATTGCTGAATCAAATGTTCATTTTCGTCGTTTTTGGTTTTTGTTTTATGCTCAATTGAATTTTTAAACTGCCTAATATATTTACATTAAACATTTATCAGAGTATTATTTTGTCAGCCAAAAATGTCCTTACTATTATTAGCAAATATTAAATTATTAATTCATATTAATAATTTAACATCCTCTAGTAAAACATAGATATGAAATATAATATTTTTTAAATATTAAAATTTATAATTAAATAACATATAAAAATAGTTCAAGTTGATAAATTGAATTTAATACAAATAAAATTGATTTCAGTATAAAACCAATTTCCAAAAAAACAATACAATGCTTATCAATTTATTTTATCATTTTAAACACATATAAATCACAAGCGCAAATCATGTAAACTTTTTTTTTATATGAAAAACAAAGTAAAATACATATTATTTATAATGCTAAGCTCGTATACAATTCGAAGCGCCAATATATTTGATGAGTCAGATTATTTCCAGTTATCTTATATTAACAATTTATATATTGATTGAAGACACATTTTTCCTTCAGTATTAAATTGGCAGCGATCATAACAACATATTAATGTATTTCGTCAGTTTCATTAATTATTTTCTTTATAAAACAAAATGATTTGTTCCAAATTGCCAGGGATAATGGTTTTCTATTTCTATATTGAGCTCTAATATTGTGCAATCGTCATCATTTATGTAAAATATGTTAATAAGTATTCCAAAAGCATTGAGTTTAAATAAGAAAGTTGTGATACACAAATGTGTATAATGTAAGGCAAGTACTATTATTACGACTATTTAATTGAGTAAATAATTAATTAAAAGAAAAGATAAAATATTACTAAAGAACATAGTGATGTTTAGTAATTCAAGATTTCATCAGCAATTTCATTAAAGATTATTTTTAATCAAAGATTATTCTTTAAAATTTAAAGTTTCAATTAATAATTTACAATGAATTGCTTAACTTCTAAACAGAAATAATTGTTGTTTTAATTAACAAAACAAATTTTATTTCATTTGAATTTTCCAAGGCGAAG
>JABFQA010002838.1:0-10616 GCA_022817065.1 Probaryconus sp. ZL-2020
AGTATATCGTTAAAAACCAATGTCATCGAAAAATATTTCATGTCCCAATTGCAATGACAATAAATGATCATTTAAAATGGTTTTTCTTATTTTGTTTTTTAATATTACATAGTGTACATTATTTCTTAACATTTTTCGTCCATTTCATATTCCTCTGAAGGTAGTTATGCTGATACATTCATATTCAAAAATAAAAAAAAAATTAAAAGGAAGTTTCTAACATTTTTTTATTATGAATTATGAAAATCAGTAATGTAACAATATAAAAATTTTGCAATTAATCAAAACCTGCTGAATTATTTATGAAAAACGTGGATAGTCAGTTGAATTTTTATAGCTGACTGTACTTGTCAACCAATCAGCTGTCGCTTTTCCATTGCATCCAACTTTTATCTGTTTATTTTTTAAAAACTATACGGACAATATGTTTCCAATTTTAATGTGTTATATTGTATGATTGAAACTACAATATAAATGTTTTCCAAACAAATGTGACTTTTAGTTTGATTATTATAATGAGAAAACTATGTTCAGAAAAGCATGCTCCCTAAGAGCTAATGTAAATTAGCTCCTGTTCACAATCAAATATCTCAGTTTCTGAACAGAAGATTTTCTTCAAATTTAGCCAATAATTCATCTGCTACGTGCACTATCAGTGATTTACATTTCATGAAAATCTGACTATTTCCATTTTTCAGTATAGCTACCTTAAAATCATTTTTCAGGATAATTTCATTGACGCAATCTATGATAACGAAAAATTATTTTCCGTCTAATGAAAAACGATTATTTTCCGTACAAATTAATGATAACGGAAATCAATGCTTCCATGAAGAAAAAATGAATGAATTTTTTTTTTCAATTAAATTCCTTTTTAATTGCATAGACAATATAACAGTAATTTTAATCAATCGTTATTCCATTTCAGAAATATGGAAGCCGCAGTTTATCTTAATTACAACACCGTTCGAAGTAGTCTATACAAACAAAGAAAATTAATGGAACCCGTAATGCCAAGAGAAATAAGAGATCTTTCACTAGTCTTGGAGAACATAATGAAATTCAAAGATATTTATGCAGGTTCGGTGTTTGCTGGAGATGAAACGGCCATTTTATTTGGAAAGGAGGAACTGCTTTATGCTTTAGGCAGAAGTCGTTATATATCCGCCGATGGAACGTTCAAGGTAAGATATCAATATTTTTCATCTATTTCGAAACAATTTCATAACACCTCATGTAATCGTTGAAATGTCATGAAGTTGAAAAAATTGTTAACATCTGTGAATATGTGAAAATAATGCACGTTTTAATGTTTAGGTTGTCCGGACCATGTAAGGTGTCTCCGTGAAATTAATTTTTTTCGAAATATATAGCATGTCATTCAATAACGTAGTTTGAAGTAATTCACAATTATTTTCATTTTAAAAATTCTTTTGCAATAATAATTGTTCTTTTAATAGCAAAATAAATTACACTTACTGAAATGTATTCTTTATTCCTGTTTCAATATATTGCACGTCAATAATTGTGAACAAATTTGATTGATGAAATAACAATTCTGCTTGCTTATATCTCCGCAATAAATAAATTGAATTATTTTTACAAATAATTACATGTTTGCTAAATTGTTGATTCTTTGTAACAAAAATTGTAATCATACATTTAACAAAGTACAACGTTTTTGCAGATTTAAATAAAATTTATTCTGTAAGGAAAATTTCCTACTGTTTATATCGTTGCCGAATAATTTTCATTCGTCAGTCATCGTTCATTCGATAATTTCCATTCTTTTTCATAAATTTCGATATCTTTTATTTATAAAAGATCAATGCATAATAATAACAGTAATCAATAAAATTTGTAACAGTGTAATAAACATTTCTTATGAATCCTGAAATAATGTTTATGGCATTTTATCAGTTATAATGACATTATTGATTTCATGTACTGGGGAAATGCTGTATGCTCGGGTAAAATGTTAACAAAAACATGCTCGAACGTAGCAATGGAAATTGAGGAAATATTAAAAATTTTTATGAATCTTGCATAGTATTTCAGCATTATACTGCTTCATGAGTGGGAAAACTGCCAATCTATATTCAGCAATATGGATTTTCCTGGCGAGTAGGTTACCGGAAGTGAATGTAACACATTTTACAAGCGATTATGAACCGGCACTTATTTCAGCTACGCGGCAACATTTTCCGGCAGTGCAAGTAACAGGCTGTTGGTTTCACTATGTGCAGGTAAAGATTTTATTCAGTAATTATAAAACAATTATTCTTCAAAATGAACGTTAATATTTCATTCAGATAAATGTTTTTATTTGTAAGATGAAATTCATTTAAACTGAAGAAGGTAATATTTCAAAATGTAAATTACGTTGTGAAATTAGAAATATTGTTCAATAATCATTATTATATTAATAAAATTTAATGTTCGTATCAAATGTAACATATGTAATTAATCGTTGACATTATATTTTCTTATTTGGTTGCAATGTTGCCTACAATTTCTCATTAGCAATTGCACGTCATAGAAATTTTATCAGTTGCATATTTTACAGTGATGGTGGTAAAAAAAAATTTCTGCAGGTACTTAATCCTTCATAGTCATGTCGTGCGATTTTGCTGGAATTGAAATATGTCATTCTGGAATTTTCAGTTTACAAATTAATACATTACAAAATGTGGACACAATTGAGTAGCTGAATGTTAAAACTCACCGAGCACAATGTAAATCTTATGGCGCTCAGCGAGTTTTAACATCCAGCTACTCAATTGCTCATTACGTTGATAATGATGATTATAGTTTACATGAAAGTTTATTGACGCTGTAACGAGTGACGATTTTCGTTACCCTTTTTTATGTTGTTTACATATTTCTTAAATTGAGACGCAAAAGACTTTGTTCTAAACCATGAATCATGTACAGATATCGGCGGGAAATGAAGACATGTTTTGAGAGTAATATTTTTCATCGGAGTTATCTAAAATTAAAATTTCAAAAAGAACCACCGTGGCTAATTATGAAATTATTATGTACTTCACCCCAAGGTGAAGTAGTGCTTAATTGGGTTGTTGTTTTGTAAAATTTCTCACCGATAAGGTTTTCATATCAAGTGAGAAAATATTCTTTCTCACGCTGGACCTTCGTTGTTGTTTCCCAAGATTGACAAAAAACTCATGACGCAGCTGTCACCCTGAACTCTTCTAAAAGTCGAATAAAGAAAGTGATGCAATTGTTACGACTTCTTTGTAACATCAATTAACAAATAAAACCCTGACAATTATGCACCACGCATTCGGTAGAGTGGCACGAGAATCGCACTCTGCAGTCACCATTCATTTGGCGCAAGTCCGAAGCAAATCGGACTAGCACAAGCATCGCTATTCAGCGTTTTGCAAATTGCAAATCGCAAAACGCTCTAAAACAGAAAACTAACAAATTCTGCAAGTTGGAAATTCGCGGATTTGGCAAACTTCTGCACTCGCTATTTTCTGCAAAAACTTCCCAAAAGTGGCAAAGAATCGAAGGATCGACTTCGCGCAAATTGGCAAATTGTGCGAATCTTCAAAGCACCCTTCAACAAGTTGCTTGCGAATTCGCAAACACAGTCTAAGTGGAGACAAAATAGCAAAAATCATAGCTCTTCTGTCTACAAGATTTCATGAGCTGGACCAGGCGGGCGTCTTGCGTCACACTTGACACTTGACCCCTGAAACAGCTATATAATCTCGACCCAGCAGGGCTTCAAGCACAGTAAAATTTTGACAACGGACGCGACACGTCTCCTTGACGCTTGTTCGTGAGTAAGAAGTGCCGAACTTAACCCTTGATCACTGCTCATATACTACAGTAACTTTCAATCGTTTGGGTGCATTAAGTGATTGTTCAGAAGTGACGAACTTAGCCTTATTGGGCACCTGAGTAAACAATTGTAACGGTGACAAGTGGAAAGGCGATAGCTCCAAGCCGCCGTGCTGACAAAGGACCGAGGGAAGATCACCTGTAGTCAATTCCGCCGGTTGCTTCGATTTTACACGCTGAAAAAAGTAAGATGTGTGTTACATTGTCCCGCGATTTCTTAACTCTTCCGGGTTGGAATTTCTTGTGATAGGTTCCCTCCTTGAATTACAATAGGCGGATAGGATTTGTTTTTCGGTAGTTTGAATGAGAATCATCTTGTCATGTTTTTGGTTGACCCCGCTAAATGATTTCTTTCCTCTCGGGTAAGCATCTGACGGGATCCCCATGATCCTTATAAGGCATAGAACCGAGTAGAGAAGGAGTTAAGGCGATGGGAACCACTGTGTTCCAGACAAATCAACATGATTGTTCAATTGGTTGGGAAATCATGAGCATTGACTCGATTATTCCTCTATTTGAAATATCAATTTAGTAGACTCGAGTTTAACCTTCTCTGGTTTCTAGTGAGCTCTTTGCAACATTGGATCGACGAGATCGAACGGGCCCTAGAGCCCAGCCCCAGCTCAGAGCTCCGGGAAAAATTGCAGACCATACTAGCTTATGACCTCCCAAACAAAAGAAAAAAGATCCTATTGAAGAGGCTGCGGAGCAAAATATCTGTAACAATCAACCAAATAGTCACCAATACTCTGGTGCAAAACGTTGACAATTCTGTCAACAACACTCACATACACATCCACGAAAGCAAGAAGGAGTTTCCAAACCCCTTCAGCCTCCCCCAAGAATACATTGATACCATAATTACTGACCTTGCGGACAAGGAAACTTTCCGCAAATTTTATATTTGGCATCGTAGCCTTAAGCGTGCGCGACCCCTTTCTCCGATACCGGATCTCGAGGACCCCGAAGTCGTCACAATAGAGTGAACCTCCTTGTTGCTTCAGGGTTTTTTTTAGCATTAATTTTATATTAATTTTGATATTAATTTTTATATTAATTGTTGCGTTTGATTTTGATATAATTGGTGTGATGATCGTATGTCAATTCAAATATTGTCTAATCTTAGTTCATAACGAACAATAATAAATGGCAGCGAAATATTGTAACAAATGACATCAATTAGGATGTCCTATTTTTATCGTAAACTTTGCTGTTTTTTATAATAATAATAGAGTGAAATGAAAGTGCATGATTTAATTATTCCGACTCCTTCTCCCCAATCCTTCATTGGCGTTTGATCCAAGCCGCAGGGTTCTGTTGATTTTCCTTCTGGAAAAGACACACAGTGTCCTGATCTCTATGTTGCGTAATATTCCGATAGGACGTAACAACGCCATAAACAGTTCATTCAGGCCATATACAGCAATGTATTGCAATGTGAAATTTAAACGCCATTATCGACGTAATTTCACTGGATATCCATTTTCTATTATATATTAATAGAGTGAGAGTTAAATAACTTCAATGATATGTTAAATATACTGCATTACCTACATAGTGGGGAAAAGGATTGTTAACAAGTGTCAGGTCGTCTAAACGAGCCGCAGTCGAGTTTTGACAACTGACACGAGTTGACAATCCTTTTTCCCATTAGTTGGGTACCGTACTTTACCTAAAGAGTGGGGAGTACATGGGTTTATCACATGAGTGACGAAGTCACAAGTGGGAGAAAGTAGTATTTTTCCCACTAGTTATGTAAAAAATATTAAATAAAGTTAATACAACAATGATTATTTAACACCTACGGTTAATGTCAAGTATTACATTATATCAGATAAAGAGAGGGCGCTCTTAGAGGACAAACGTTTTGAATCTGTCTCTCGCTTTAGTTCGCAAATTAAAGTTTTGTTTATTAATCTAAACATAGTTGTGTGAGCCGCTGTTGTGTACTTGGATATCCTGCACATACACAATTGTTATTCAGTGATACCTTTGTTAAATTCTCGTGAATTTAGTACATTTTGATCGGCACTGTTACACGTGGACTCTCGCTGTACTTATCTTTGCGCATGTCCAGTGACGCCAACCGGTGTTTGTACTGTAAACGCGTTCCGGTTAAAGGTACTGTTAACTGTCCGAACTGTGGTGGTATTTATCATCCCAGCTGTTCGAAACGCATTATTGACGATATCACTGGTACCTGTCAACGCTGTCAGCAGTCAACAATGCCGAGTGACAAGACCTCTGATTTGGATACAGTGATGAAAGCCATTTCTGACATGCGTCTTGAAATG
Organism: Probaryconus sp. ZL-2020; assembly: GCA_022817065.1. Taxonomy (NCBI): domain Eukaryota; kingdom Metazoa; phylum Arthropoda; class Insecta; order Hymenoptera; family Scelionidae; genus Probaryconus; species Probaryconus sp. ZL-2020. Next base: position 6,165 of record JABFQA010002838.1, read on the forward strand.
AACTCTAAATATAACGCTCTTAGTGAGAAGTTTGACAACTTTAACTCAGCTCTAACTACTATTGCTGAAAAGTTTGATAATCATGAAAAGAGGATACAAGATGTTACTACGTTGGCTTCAAATCTTCAAGAGCGTTTTACAACTGTTGAAGGTAACTCTGTTAAGCTCCAAAATGATATACTGATGGAAGTCTCGGCGCGTCAGTCTCGCCAGAGTAATGTTATCATTTTTGGTATCCATGAAAATGATGATTCATCACCCACACAGATTAAAACCAATGATAACATACTCATTCAGCATTTATTTGGGATACTAAAAATTGTTGACATGAAAATTAAAACTCAGTATCGTCTTGGCAAATTAATTAAGCATGCACCCAAACCACGTCCATTGAAGGTTGTTCTTTATGATAACTTTGATAGAAATACTCTGCTTCAGACTTTCTGGACCCTAAAGAACGACCCAACGCTCTCAGATCTGGCGCCTCTTGTTGTTACGCAAGACCGAACGCCACTTCAAATTCAACAATACAAGGACCTCAAAGCCATCCTCAAAGCGAAGAATCCTACGGAGCAACTCAAGTGGCAGGTACGCTACCAAGGGGATATTCCAGTGCTAGTTCAGAAAAAACAACGAACACCACAACAGGCTCTACAATCGTCTCTTGCTACAGATCTCGGCCAGTAAACTTCTACTACCAAAACATTAGACCTTGTTTTGTTAACAGAAACATGGCTTAAGCCTGACATTATTTCGTCGGAATTTATTGATATGAATTTATTTCATGTTATTCGTTGTGATAGATTAATTAAAAGAGGAGGTGGAGTTGCAATTTGCATTAAGCAATCTCTAGATTATATTGTCTTGGATCTATCTACGATTACTGTAAATACATGTATTGATATGGTGGGAGTAATTGTTACTCGAGGAATTGTAAAATTAACTGTAATTTTGGTGTATATACCGCCTCTCTCTAGTTTGGATGTGTATGAATTTATGGTTGATGAGCTGATAGCGTGTAAGGCAGTATGGGGTTCTGAAATGCTTATCATTGGCGATTTTAATCTACCTGGTTTTTTGGATTTTGATCTTATGCTACCTGATATTAAAATTAATGCAATTTTAAATCTTGTCAATTTTTATGATCTCAAACAGATTAACAATCAACTTAATTGCAATAATCGTCTTTTAGACTTAGCTTTCGCCAATTCTGCATTTCAGATCTTCCCTGTACCTGACCCAATATTTACAACAGATTTATATCACCCACCCTTTCTTCTCTCGCTTGATTCATGCCAACGCATCTCTATTGTCACACCTGCTTCCACCTCTCAGCGATTAAACTTTGCGAAAGCAGATTTTGGTGCTATTAATTCTGAGTTGGTATCTTCTAACTGGTTTGCACTGTTATCTGTCTCAGATATTAATAAAAATTGTGTAATTTTTTATGAGAAGCTGTTTGAGATTATTCACCGTCATGTTCCAGTATTTTCTCCCAAATCTTTTCGGTACCCTCCGTGGTTTAACCGTCATATTATTGATTTAATTAAGTTGAAAAACAAAATGTATAAACAATATAAGGTAAATTTAAGCATTAATTTAAAAACTGACATTTCTCGGATTGGTGCTAATGTAAAGCTTCTTATTAAAGCTCAGTTAGATAAATATAATAATAGAAAAGAGAATTGTCTTCTTACTGAACCGCGGAAATTTTGGTCTCATGTCAATAAAGCCAAGAAAACGATTATTCCTAAGGTAATGAAATTTGAAGGAATGGAGAGTCATGATGTACAGGTAAATGTTGATAATTTTGCTAAGTACTTTGCCAGTTCATTTCTAAATGATAATAACTGTTATTTCTTTACTACCATCTTCTTCTAATTCACTTGGCTTTGTTGACTTGAATTTTATAATGTCTAGGCTTCGTAATATGCCGGACAAGCTGACCTCTGGACATGATGAGATCCCTGCATTGTTTTCGCGTCGTTGCTATTACTCACTTGCTGTCCCGCTACAGCTTTTATTTAATCAGGTTGTTTCCTCGGGAATCTACTCTGTATATAAAAAAGAATCTCCCTCAGAGATAACAAATTATAGACCAATTTCTATTTTATGTAATTTTTCTAAAGTTCTTTAGAATTATCTTTATGACATTATCTATTCTGCCTTTTCTCCGCATATATCTGATTATCAGCACGGTTTCATAAAAAAACGTTCAACAGTATCGAATTCCTTGGTTTTTCATCAGATGATTTCTAAGAACTTAGCTCAACATAATCAAATTGATGTGGTATTTACTGATTTCTCTAAGGCTTTCGATATTGTTGGACATGATGTTGTGCTGAGGAAGGCAGAAAGGCTTGATCTTTCTGAAAGATATATTGCCCTGCTTTCTAACTATCTGAATGGCAGAATGAATTTTGTATCATATGCAGGATTTAATTCCAAGTTTTTTGCTTCCACATCGGGTGTTCCAGAGGGGTCCAACCTTGGCCCTTTACTTTTTTGTTTAGTTATGAATGATGTTGGTTCTGGCTTGACTTGCTTTATTTTAGTCTATGCTGATGACATTAAATTGTTCCTGCCAATAAACACTATTAATGATTGTATTGAACTACAACGTAACCTGGATTTACTTTATAAGTGGTGTGTGGACAACAAACTCATAATCAATCAAGCCAAATGTACAACTATGTCGTTTTATAAATCTAATTGTATCCATTTTAATTACTCAATTAACAATATTTTGTTAGATAATGTCAGCGTTAAAAAGGATCTTGGTATTTTATTTGACAGACAGCTTACATTTAGACCACATATAGAACAACTACTTACTGAGTGTAATAAAGCTTTAGGCTACCTATTGAGGATTGGGCTAAATATTAAATCTACTAGGGTTCTTCGTGTATTGTTTTGTTCTATTGTTCGCTCCAAACTTGAATATGCCAACATTATTTGGTCTCCGGACCGTCAATACCTTATTAAGGCTTTGGAAAAGTGTCAAAGGAGATTTTTGAAATTTCTGGAGTTTAAAACTTCTGGGCAATATCCCTCAAGAGGTATTGATTATCAATTTTTACTATCTAAGTTTGATTTTCAAAGTCTTGAGAGCCGTAGAGAGGTGTCCTGTGCTTATTTAAAATTATTAGAAGTTCTATTGACTCTCCTTACTTGCTCTCACAATTTAGCTTCACCATTCCGCGTTATGCTTCCAGAAATTTCAGACCTTTCCTTTCTTCAGCGTCATCAAATAGATTCATTGCGAACTCAAGGATTAATAAAATGATAAACATTGTCAATAAAATTTGCGACCGTGACCCATCAATTGATTTGTTTGCGAGCTCATTACAGGAGGTTTTGAGCAGAAAATTAAATTTTGTTAATGCGCCTAACTAATTTAGTTATTTTGTACTAATAACCCCATAAATGGTTCGCCGAGGGGTTTTGTAGAACTTGTAAAAATAAAATATTACATGAGCAATTGAAACATTATATATTGATGTTGATGTAATATTAACATGCAATATTTTAATCTTATATTGTAGCTTCATTAATGAAAATGGAATAAACAAAATTGTAGTGCAATAACCGTTGCTGCAGTGTTTAAACAGAAAGTGGGATGAATTTCATTTAAAAGAATTTCCTCCAAAGTTGCTCCATGCAGCCTATGCAGTCCCTCTATTACCTCAAGAATATTTTCCTGATGCGGAAATAGCTTTGGAGACAATAGCTGAGCCGTTCGCAATAATGAATGCCAATGTACGTCAGTTTGTAGACTACTGTCAAAGACAGTGGCTGAGAAATAAACGTCTTAGCAGCTTCTACGAAATGACTCATCGTACAAACAATGCAATAGAGAATTTCAATTTTCGAGCAACTAATAAACTCCATGCAGGTGGACGAAATGTTTGGATAATGTTAGGTAATTTTGTAAAATTAGAATCAATACATTTTATTTGGAAATAAATTTTTAACATTACATTGAAATGGGTATAAAAAAATGTGAATAATTGGAAATTTATTAATAACTGATATTCGTTAAATTTCCTTTTGAAATTGTTTTCACTGAAAACTTTTGAAGAAATGCAATTTATAAATTGCAATGTAGTTTTTGATTCCAAAAATTTTTCCCAAGTGGAACAATGTGAAAATTGTTAATAATTATTTATTCATAAGTAGTGTTTATCATCAGTAACGTTTTGTTTCATTGCAGATAATTTGAAGAAAATGATAGATGACAATCAAGACGTTCGCGTAGAACGTTGCGGCAAGATTTTATCGCAGCCGCAGCGTTCTTAAGGGGACAGTCCACCTAAAATTGGCCTAAAATCGTTGTTTTGACAAACATTTTTCTATTGCGTATTTCCTTAAAATGAAATTGATTCTTTAACATGATTTCATTAGATTTATAAAAAGATATAGTTGATATTGTTTATTGAATGTTTACCAATT